>SOPI01000546.1:0-132139 GCA_021307395.1 Trypanosoma vivax | reverse complement strand
GTTCGCCTTCATCCACACAGCCCGCCTCGAGCCCAAGCGTCGAGCCAAACACTCCGAGTAACGTCTCCTAGCACATCCGTTCTCTCATCCTCTGCTCACCTCCCCCGCGCGACCTGCCAACGTCGTCGAACCGTCGATGCCTCGCCCCAAGCGCGCTTCCCCTTTGCCACGCGCGCCAACTCGACTGCCTTGCGTGCCTGATTTCGGGCTACACAGCGCGCCACTTTTGACTCCGCCTGGCCTCGCGGCGTTCCTTGTTCCCTCTTTCATTCTTCACTTCTGCCGCGCCACGGGCCTGTCCACGTCCTCCTAGGTCGTGCCGGTCCCTGCTTCACCGCCCTAAAAACAACGCTGATGAACATAACCAAACACACGTCCCCTCCACCTCCGTGCTGCTCACGTCCCGCGCGTGCGCAAGGAGATGCGTCACTACGCGAGAACCGTCCTTTGTCCGCCCTCGCGTTCCTGTTCGCCAAACGCGTTCCCGACCGTTCCACCGTTCGCAGGCCAACCGGGCTCGCACCGCTGCCTCCTCTCCGGCCGGTGGACACACGCGTGCTCCCGCTCACGCTACCAGTTCCATCCTTTCTCTCCTTTTCTCCCGAGCACCGTCCGCGGCGTTGGTTCCACTGGCACGCGCGCATTGGCCCAAATGTTTTGTTCCCACAACGCTGAGGGTCGACATTGGGCCTGGCGCTCGCTCTCCGTGCACGGCAGCCGCGCCCAGAGTGCGTCGCACGCTCCGGGTCCTTCGCTAGCCCGCTGGTCAGTGCGCAGCCCGTCTATCACCTTTCCGTCTAGCTCCGCAACGCCTCCGCGTTTCTTTCGAGCAGTACCTCCAGCCTGCTGCGGGCGCAATTCCTGTGCTGTGCTTCCGTTCCCTCGCTCGCCACCCGCGCGGCCCGTCTCGTCATCAGTGCAGTGCACGGTCCAGCACGTGCGATTCGCGCCCGCCACTCACGCATGCGCAACTCCGCTCGTCGCCGCGCTTTCGCCTCCGCCTGTGGATAGGACTCGACATCGCTCGGGCGAGCGCCGGCGAGGAGGGCCCAACGCGCAACCGGCCACCTGCCAACCAGAGGATGGCTTGTCGCAGGCGGTCCTTGCGAGGCTCAGCGGGCCACTTCCGATTCGCACGTCGGCGCTTTCCGAAGGCACCAGAGGTCGCCGACGGTGACGCGCGACATTGCGCCGGCCTAACGCCTAGCGCGTCGCTGCGCGTCGGACTGCGCCTTCTGTGGCCTGCGTCGTGCCCAGCTCCCCTTACGCTCAGTGATGGCGGCAGACAGGCGACGGCAGTTCGGCCGCAACGCGCCGCTCGGAAGGTGGAGCGCATGCCGCGTCGCGCGCCCACAACTCCGCAGTCACTTTTTCCCTGGCGAGCGCTGCACACGGCTCCCGCGCGAAATCTACGAGCATACACCTCGGCACCCCGGCGCCGCCGTAACCTGTCGCAGCGGAATCGCGAGGTGGTGGCGACGTAACTGCGCACACGCACGCCAGGCACATGGCACGTGAGAGACCGGCGTTGCGCGCGCTGTCAGCGAAAAAAGAGGGCGCGTGCCAAGCAGAGCCTGTGTGACGCCGCGCTCGCCTTCGTCCCCGCACGTGCTGCGGGCTCGCTGGGTGCGTCGGTCGCGCGCGTCCAGCTCGGCCCGGTCCATGCGTCGATCGCTTCGGTTCGGCAATGCGCACGCACGGGAACGCGAAAGCGCGGTGGCCAGAACCGAGCTCGCAGCCACGTCGCCGACACCAACCAGGCTGGTTCGCCCTCACGGATGGCGGCTGCGGTACGTGCTCCCTGCACTCGGCGTCGTCACGCACCGGAGAGCACAGCCACTCACATCTCCTCACGCCACATCGCGCGTCGCCCGCGGAGGCCTAACTGACACCCGCGTTCCATGCCCGCGCACCGCGCCGCCTGCGCCAGCGCGCAGTGGACACGCGCACTCTGTCGCACGAGTTCGGGTCGTCGACACTGGGGGTGCCGGCGCGTGTCGACAACAACGCTTCCCTTTCCCGAAAGAAGCCACCGCTGAAGGGCAACGCACGGTCGACGCGCGAAGGGCGGCGCGTGATTGCGCGCCACGCGCTCGGTTGGAGGCGAGTGACTTCCACCCACGTTCGCGACACGCGGGCGCAGGTGCGGCATAACGCGTCCGACTTGCCCGCGCGCGTCTCCCGCTGCGCTTTGACGCGACCCTGCTCCTGCGTGCGACCTCGTGCGGTCGCGACGCTTTCGAGGACAGACACTGACAGCGAGTGCCGCGGTCGTTCCGGCAGACCACCTCTTGCAAGGCAGGTGGCTCGGCTGGGCACGTGCGTGCTTTTCGGCAACCGCCCGTATGGGGAGAAAGGTTTCGCTCCGGCACTTGTGCACGCGTGCGTGGGGCCAGCTCTGTGTCTTTTGTCACTGTCCGACTCGCTCGGCAAGAGGCCACCGCGCAGAACGGGGCTCGCAACCGAGCGGGAATTCGCGCGCGGGGATTGCATGGCGATTCAGTCCGGTCCGGTGGGTTGGTGACCGTGGCACCGCAGGCGAGCTGGCGGAGCCCGGACGGGACGCCTGTCCAATAAGGCGCCAGGCCCTAGGCACCTCACAGAATGGGTCGTGCGGTGCGGAAGTGCAGGCCCGTGCTGCGCTGAAGACGTCGCTACATGCCGTCGCCGCGGAACGCGACAGGCCGAGCGCACGGGCGTTGCATGAACGGGTGTGTCGACATGCGGCGACGCGCGGCGGGACGCGCTTACTGGCGTGGCCCAACGGAACGCAGTGGGAAGCACCGCGTGTGCCACGACGCTGGTCGCAGGGGTGGTGACGTCCTCGGCACGCGGCGAGTGGCAACGACACAAACCGTGCGCGTCGGGAATGCGGCAAAGCGCCAGCCAAAGCTGCGGCGGAGAGACGCGCGGACAACTGCGCTAGCTGCCACGGACCTCTGCAACCGCATAGGACACGGCACAGCAACGGTGGGAGCGTGGATCTGTGGTGAGACACGGGAAGCTTTGGCCGGCCGCCAGCATTGGCAACCACGCGGCTTTCTTTCGTACCAACCACGCCCGCTTGTGCTCTAGGCGCGGCGTTGCCGTCGACCCGCCTTGTAGAAACGCGCACGGGTCCATCTTCCTGCATCTTGCGGGCGCGACGCGAAAGCAGAGCCCGGGCGATGGGAGACGCGGCGCTGAGCAGGACGCTTCACCTGCACACACAGTTAGAGCGATGCGCGGCAAAGTGCGTGACGAGCAGCAAGCTACAACTGCAGGGCGCGGGATTCGCAACAGAAAGCACGCCAAAGGCAAGCGCATGCCGAGACGCGGAACATGCAGGCCGGGGAAGGACGACTGGAGGTTGCAGGCGTTTGCGACGCTGGATGCCACACCGTCGCGCAAGCAGTGGTAGGAGACTAGGGAAACGCGCAACGCAGGTGACGCGAGCAACATGGAGAGCGCTATCAGCAGTGGGACGCAGGGGAAAGAGCCCTGTACAGTGAGGGAATGTTGAGGAGAAACCTGTTTCGCAGTGAGGTGGAAGAAGGAGAACAGCTGGCCCGCACCACCGTGGCGCGAACGTGCGGCCGTGTGCAGACCATGGCGGGTAAGGCACTGGGGTGAATTGCAGTGAAAGCCGTGCTAGGCTACGTGACAGGAAAACGGGTGACCTTGGTCGCCGCAAGGAACTTCCGTGAGCAGTTGCCGATGGAAGGGACCGGCATGGCGGGGACGCAAGCCGCGACAGGAGAAACTGCCTGGTGCGGATGGGGAACGAGCCGCACGAGCCACGGCCAGCGGGGGGCTCAAGAATGGCGCGTGGGTGGTGTGCTTTCGGCGAGGTGGAGCCGAGGGAAAGCGCCGGTTTGTTGGTAGGAAAGGGACGACGATTCGCGTTGTTTCGGGGGATCAGGCAGGGAGCGCGAAAGGACGGCGGCGATGTGCGCCCGTTTTACGCGCGGCGGAGGGTGGACGTTTTGTCTTGGGATGTTTGTGAGAGAGGGAAAACGTGAAGCGGCAAAGGGTGTTACAGGCAGGGAAGTGGGGCAATGTGGTAAGGCAGACGCGGAGAGAGAAGTGAGGGTACAGGGCGCATGGCGCCGAGGGGAAAGGGGACAGGCGCGCAAGGTGACAGGGAAGTGTGGAGCGCGAAGACACAGGGGGAGAAGGGAATGCAGGGGGAAGGAGGAGCAGCGTGGAGAGTGGGTTAGATAAGGAGAGTGGAGCACGAAGATTGTGCAGCGGTGGGAAAGGCCGGAAGTAGTACGCAGCGGTATGGGAGGAAAGGAAGGAACTGAGAAAGCGGAGGAAGGCGGAAGAGAAGTGGAGGAGCACAGAGCGGAAAGGTCGGGAGGGGGCCGATCGACAGGGTAGAGGCGGTCTGCGTTTTGAACGCGCGAGGCCTGGAGGTAGAGGCAAAGAGTGTGGTGGAACGAAGGAAGACAGACAAGACACAGCACAGTGGCGCATCGCGCCGGCAGGTGCTGCGGGCAAGCGAAGCGGCAGGACAAAGATAAGAATGTAGGTAAAAGGGGAAAGGGCGCGACCGTGTGAGACATGGCGAGGAAAGCACGTGCGGGCAGGTCGCGCAGGGCGACGGACCGTGGCCGGCCGGAAGACGAAACGAGCGGAATGGGACAGGGGACGAAATGAAAGGAAACAAGGGAAACGCAGACGAGCAGCAGCAGAAGAATTGATGCACAGACGCGAAAAGTGACCGCAGACTTGCCGGATGCGCTGACGAGCCGTGAAGAACGAATGACGCGGGTAAGCATGAAGGAGGAGAAAGGAAGCGACGACAGTCAGAGAGAAGAAAATAGGGGAGGGGGGTGTGAGGATGAAGGGCAACGCAGAGGAAGTGTGTGCCTGGGAGCGGGTCGCGGGGAGGGGGGAAGCAACGTGCCAGTGGATGATCAACAGTGACAAGCGCGCGTGTTGAGAAGGAACTGCTCAAAGGTCGCTTGAGAGAAGGCTGCAGGCAGGTAGAGAGAGAAACAGCTGCAGCGTGAGGGCGAGGGGACGGCGCAAAGGGAGACGAGCAGGGTGACGCAGGTTTTCTTGACTCTAGACACTGAAAAAGAGGACTGGAGGAAACTGGGCGAGGGACCAGGCACAAAAAAAGAAAGGCAAAAGAGGGTAACAGCGGAGGATCGCAGGAGCAAGAGGGGAGGACGCGCAGGTGAGTATGAAATGAAAGCAGGGAACAATGTTTGGGGGAGGCGGAGGCGTGAGGAGGCAAAGAGTTGGGACGGTCAGTGACGAGCGCGCAGCGTTTTTGGGGTGCTACGCTTAGGGGGCTTGGGCAGAGGGAAAAGGCGAAGACCTGGCAGAGGGAAAGAGGGAAATAGCCACAAGGGGTAGTGGGGTCTGCGAAGCCATCGGGGTGGCGTTTGAAATATGGACGGCGCGCAGGTATAGGAAGCGACATGAGAGACGACGAGGGACAAGGTGGGGCTTCGCTGACGAGAATGCAGAAAGCCAGAGGAGCAGGGGCAGGACGAGGAAATGGAGGCCCGGCGCGGGACGAAATGAAGGCGTGCCGTGGGAACAGAAAAAGGAAAGCGAGAGATGAAGGTGGGAGGCGCGGGTGGTCAAGGCACGATTTGCCATATAGAAAGGGCGTCGGGAACGTAGAGGGAAGAAGGGAACGTGGGAACGGACCGGCAGATTGGGATAGGGGGGAAGGTCCGGAGGCTACAGTTTTTTTAAGTGAAGGCACAGAGGAGGCGGCTAGGGGGAAAATGGGCGGCAAGAAGACAGTGCGAGTTTGGAGGCGGACCCAAGAGGGGCCATGGGACGAAAGTGAACCGGCAACAAAACGCTAGCGCCTGATAAGGCCCACCAAGCCGACTTCAGTGAAGAGAGAAGCGGAAGCGCACGTTCTGGGGGGGGGCAGGGGATACACAAGGTAGCGAAAAAGGAGGTCAAAGGCAGGACAGAAGGCAGGGCCGAGGGGCAAAACTAGAGGACGAGAAACGACACGTGTGGAAAAAGGAAGGTCAATCAATTGGTGCGCGCGACGCGGACCGAGGTGCGCCAAATGTTTGACAGACAGGGCGGCACCGAGCGAAGAAGCTAGCGCAGGGAGGAGCAGGAGGCGAGAGGCGGCAAAAGGGCGAAGACGACAAAAGACAACTGCAGGTTCGACAGGGGATAGCGCGTGGAGCGCGGAGGAAGAAGAGGACAGGCGATCGCAATGGAGGCGCAGCAAGCTGCGAGACTTTCGCGACAGCATGAAAAGACGACACAAGCGGAAAGCTTGACGCTTTTGTTGAGGGACGAGGCAGGCGCGGAACCTCGGCAGCGCTGAAGATAGGTTTTAAGAGATGAAAAGGATTTTTTCGCGCAAGCAGGGAAACGGAGACAAGGATGGAGCCAACGGAAAGAAGAGGAAGCCGCCTAGTTGCACGGCGCACGAGAGACAGAGAGAACCGTAGTTGGGTGAAGATGGTTGCAGCACACAGCGGTGCTCAGGGTGTTGCTGTCGAGCATGTTTGGCCGGGAAGCAGCCGAAACACGTCTCGCGCAATGGGAACAGGAACAGTGACGTGGGGGAGGAGGCAAGAAAAGACAAGACACTCTCATGTAAAAGAAAAGCATGCGCAGCAAGGAACGATAGCAGACGGCGACAAGTGCCTTTTTTTAAGTTTGGCAACGCGACGGGAAAAAGTCAGCAAGGAAGCCACAAGACATCAAGAAGCAAGTCAGACAAACAGGAACTCAGCAATAAAAAAATAGTGAGAGGTAAAGGAAATGAGAGAGGGAAAAGCAGATATAAGAAAAAGGAAAAAGGAAGAGGACGCTTCATCGATTGGACTTCCAAGGCGAAGAAGCGAGAAACACGAGGTCGCTACCAGTCATAATTTTAAAACTTGCTTTTTCTTCTACGCTGACGCTGACGTTGACACAGCGAAACGAAACCTTTTGCGCGTTCACTTAAATTTAAAATTTTCAAGAATTAAAACGAAAAAAGGATATCGGTCGAAGAAAAAAAGGGGAAATCTTTTTTTAAATTATTGTCCTCTGCTTTCTGTTTTTTTGCGTTTTGTTCGCGATGGTTTGACAGAAATTTACTGATGAACTATTGTTGGCTTTTTTTTTTTGCCTCCACAACGAGGGATTTTCATGTTCACATAAAGTCGCTTTAAAAGACGGGAAGACGTGACAGAAATAAAAGGTGTCTAGTCGCATAAACGAATCTATTTTGCTGAAGTGCTGAGGCTCAATTTTCTTTGCTATCTTAATTTATTGCGCTTTGTTTGTCCGATGCTGACTACTTATTTATTATTTTAATTTCTCAGCATGGAAGTTAAGAGCGGAGTGATTATGTTTTTTTCAGTTGTTCCTTTTCTTCGTTGGTGCGCTTTGTTTTGTTTTTTGGACAGTGTTTGCTGCGATTCTGTTTGTGAGTGTTTTCGCTTTCGCGGGTCACTGAATCGCGCCGCTGTCCGCGTGTTTTCTTTCGCGGCAAAAGACAGAGCGAGGATATTTGCCCTGTTTTTGCGCTTCATGTTTGAGCATTCTGCCTTGTGTCTTCTTTTCCGCTGCGAAGGGCGTTGGTCACGCAAGCGAGAAACCTTTTCAAGACGAGGTTGGTTATTCTTTCTTTCTTTTTTCTTTCCCCTAGATGTTGCTTTGAAGCTTTGGCCGGTGAATCTTACGCATCGTATTTTTTCTTGAGTTTTTGTTGTCTTCGGAGCTGTGTTTCCGTGGCGCGGCGTCTTTTTAATATCTGTCTCTTCCGTCTGCCATGGCGCGCAGCGTGGGGGCGACAAATGACTGACGGCGTTTCTTTTGTTTTTTTCTTTTTTTTGTTTTCCGCGCAGTCCGTGCGCGAGACTCTGTGCGATGCTTTGTGCAACCGTAGCTTTCGTAGCGTTCGATGCGATCGTTGCGGCTGGGCTTTGTTCTGTTTTTTGTTCTACTTGCCTGGGTGCCTTCTTCCTATGTGTCGATTTCGCGCATGCCTTCTATTCGGCGAGCGTTGATGGTTGGCTTGGCTGTCCGCCTTCCTCTTGCGACGCAACGTTTGCGCACCGTTCTCTGAACACAAAAGGCGTGTTTTTTAAAAACAGGCGGCAGCTCGCTGGTGCTCCGCTGCTTTCTTTTTCACTGAGCTGATTGCCTTTCTTGCTGCGTGCCGTGCGTTGAGACATCGGGAGCGCGAATATTTGCTTACCCGAAGCGGCAGGCGAGACAATCACATGACGCAACGCAACACGACACAACGAAAAGGATACGCCACCGCTGAGCACTTGCCGCCGCGAACAGCATCGCAAGGCGCACCGCGCAGGTTCAAAAGGCATAGACGCAAGTCGAGGCAGAAGAAGACAAAGGACCCGACACGCAAAAGCAGTGCCGCCTATGTCGGCGGGCATGGCCCTTCCGCTCCTTTTTTCCGCTGCCTCCTGCGCATGCGAAATCGGTTGCCTGCCGTGCTTTGCGTTTGTGCGCGGCACCTCGTTTCGAGCAACCCAAAAACACTCAGACATCCAAGGGTTAAAAAATTCGAGTGCTGCGCTCCGTGGTCGCTCCCCGCATCGCGCCGAGCGATTTGCCCGAAAAGGAAAAACGTGTCGTCACACATCAAAGGAAAGCACCAGGCAACAAAGATAAAAGGCAAAGAAAAAAAAAGAAAAAAGTAAAAGAAAAGAAAAAGAAAAAAGGGCAAGGAAAAGAAAAAGAGAAAAAGGTAAGCCGACGCGTCGAGGCGGCGAGCGAAAAGCAATGCAAGGCAATGCGGGAAAAAACAAACCTAAAGAAGGGCGTGACGTGCGATTTCGAAAGAACACCCTTCTTCAACAAAAGCGCCTTGCCATTTTCTTGTCAAACACGCTTCTCCGTCCCTTCCCTCTTTTTTTTTTCCGATGCTTTTTTTTTGCGCTGCCTGCTTCCGGTGTTGTCCGCCAAATTCGTTTCTCGCTAGTTTCCACCTTTCTCGATGCCTTGCCTCGCGTGCGCGCGTCACTTTTCCCTGCCCAGAAAAACACGCAGCGACAAAAGAGCATGAGGGACCTTACGCCTTTTACTTTCCGCTGAGGCTGTGTCGTCGGTGTGTCTCCGATTCTTGTCTTTTTTCGCCCTCCTTTTTTCTTTGTTTCTTGTCTCGTGTTTGGGCCGCATCTTCGCCCGCGTCCTTTTTTGAAACAATAGGCGGCGCAGCACGCCCAAAGCAGCAAAGCGACAGAACAAATTAAAGCGTTAAAAATTTCTTATTTGTTGCGACGCGCGTTGCTTGCTGAGCGATGTGTTTCTGTGCCTTGTTGCCGGTTTTCCATTCGGAGTCTTTTGTGTCTGCTGTTCTTTGTCCGTGCCTGTTTCGTGCCTCTTCGTGCGCATTCTGTTCCTGTGGGCGACTCGATGCTGTTGCGGGCAACTTGCGGCGACACTTTCTGTGTTGTCTTTCTTTGGCTGCTTCTTTTCCGTGCCTGTCGTGCGTGTTCTCCCAAGCGGGCGAAGCTTTTAATCGTTCCGCGTCTTCTCCCCAGTTCCCTTTTTCTTTGTCCCTGACCTGTCCAATGTCCTTTTGCTTGCTTTGCCTTCTCCCTTTTGCTTTCGTGTGTTTCTTCTCGCTGTGTTTTCTGCGGTGCTGTGTCATTCTCTTTTTCTGTTGTGCTTTTTCTTTATTGCGCGCCTGCTGCTGTCGACTGGTGTGTGTTCCTTCCCCGTTCCCTTTTCGTCTGTGTTGTTTTTTCTCTTTTTGTTTTTTTTGTTGTTGTTGCTTCTCGCGTTGTTTCTTTTCCCTTCCCCTGCCGCTTCGCGCGCGTCCGTTGGTGCGGGCTTCCACTGTGCTTCTTTCTTATTTTCCTTCCCTTTCTTTTGTCTTTCCTGCTTCCTTTCGAATCACCTTTCGTGTGTCCTTCTGTGTGCCGTTGCACTTTGTTTGTTCTTCGGCGCGTGTCTGTTGCCTTTGTGTTGTTTTCTGTGCCTTTGTCAAAAAACGTCTGGTGGGTGTCTTTGTCTGCGCGCCGGTGTCTGTCTGCCTTATGTTTTCCTTCGTGTTTTCTCTGTTGCGTGTCGTTTCCTTACCCGCACTTGCGTTGTGCGTTGCGCCGCAAGTGGCGTTTTCTTTTTTGGTCTGTTCCTTGGCCTGCGTCCTTTGTGTGGTTTGTTTCTTTCTCGCTTGTTTGTGTGCGACTGCTGTTTTTTTCTGTTGTTTCTGTCTGGTGTGTGTTTTTTTTCTTTTGCATGACTGTGTCTGCCTCGCTGTGTCTCCTGGCCTTTTTTGCTTCTTACTGGCACTTTTCTGCTTTTGGCTGATTGTTTGTTGCTTTCTCACCTGCCGTGCCTGGCCTTTGTTTCTGCGTTTTTCTTTTTTCTTTGACGCTGCTCACGGCTGCGCTTTGTTTCGCCTGCTTTGTCGGCGTGTCGCTTCCTTGGCCCTTTTCCCTTACGCTTCCTTTCTTTGGCGTTCATTGGTGTCGTCGAGTCTTGCGTTGTTTCGCCAGCGCTGTGGTGGTGGTGTGTTTTGCCTGTGTTTGCTTTTTCCGTGTTCCTTTGTCCTGCTTGCCCTGTTTGCTTGTTGCGTCTCCTGCCTTGCGCTCTTTCCTTTTTGTTTGTCTTCTCATGCTGCGTTGTTCGCGCCGTCTTTTTCTTTGTCGTTTTTTCCGCGCCACTTCTTTCTTTGGTTCCTCTTTTCTCTTCCTGTTCTCGATGTGTCTTTTTGCGTGCGGTGTCCCTTGTTGTGCTTTTGTCTTTTCACATCTGCCTGTCAGTCGCGCCTTTTGTCCTGTGTTTCTTACCGTCCTGTTTTCTTTTCCAGCACTTCCACCGCCTGTGCTCACTGCGCCCTGTCTCTGGCCTTTCTCTTGTTGCTTTCGCGTTCGGTGCTTTGGCGTGTTGTTTTCCCCTACCTTTTTTCTGCGCACGTTTCGTTCGTCCGCGCCGTTTTGCCGTTTCCCTTGTCTCTCTCTTGTCTCCTGTGACCTTTGCTGCTTTTGTTTTTCCTCGCCCGCACTTTTGTATCGTCATGTCGTGCGTTGCTCTTCTCCGAGTTGCGCTGCTCGCGTGTGCAAGTCTTTTCTTCTTCCTGCTTCGTGTTTTCGTGTGCTTGTGCGTGCGTTGTTCCTTCTGTTTTTTCTCCCTGTTGCCTTTCCCTTTTTCTTCATGGCCTGACTGTTTTCTTTTCTGCGTTGTTTTCCGCTTGGACAGTGTTTCCCCTTATCCTGTGTGTTTCATTTCGTGGTGCGTGCGGATCTTTGAAAGTGCCCGTGCTTTGTGCGTCGTGGGTGTGTGTGCCCTTCGCGCATTTTGGCGGCGTGGTGGCGTGTTGCTCAGTCTGTGCGCTTTCCGCTATTTAGTGTGGCGCCGTGGCGTGTGTGTTCCTTCCTTCCCGTTGTCGCGTTGCGGTTGTGTCAGCTTGCTTTTCAGGCGATGCAGTGTGTGAGAGTGAGAGTGTGAGTGTGTGTGTGTTCGATTTCGTCTTCATCACTTTTCTTTTTTTCCTTTCTTTCTTCCTTGCTGCTTTCCTTCCTTCTCGCTCCGCTTTCTTTGGGCTGCGTCGTGTTTCGTGCGTTTCCTTTTTCTTTCCCGCGTTACGCGCTCCGCGTTTTTGTGCCAAAGTCCGACACTTGTGTTCGCAGCTCGCTGTTCGTTGTTTCTGCGCTTGTTCGTCTTCGTTCCTGCGGCGCGCTTTTGTGCGTACCTGTGTGTCCCCTGTGTCGGTTGTTGCTGTCTTTGGTGGGCGCTGCTTACCCTTTGTGGTGCAAGTCACCCAAGGCGGCTCGCTTAAGTGCGGCTCGTGCTCGCGGGTTGCGCGCCGACACAGAGGCCGAGCCACAGGCCGAGTGCGAACTTGTGTCGTCCTTCGTTGCGTGCGTGGTGTGCTGTGTCGCTTCTCGTGTTGCTGAGTGAAGTGTGCTCGTTGGCTGTCTCGTCGCGTTCTACTGGGTTCGTGTCTGTGTTTTTGCCTGTGCTCGAGCTTCCTTGTCCGGCTGCGGTGCCTGTACCTTCTGCGCTTTTGCGCTGTGCTGCGTGCGCGGCGCGCTGAGCGTTTCGTGTTTTTTCGTCTGTGTCAGTTCTGTGTGTGTGCGCGTCTTGCAGCCTGTGCTTTGCGTGCTCGATTTCGTCGATGTGCTTTTTTGCGAGGTCGTATGCTGAGCGTGCAGCTCTGAGTGCTTTTGTTGCGGTGCGGAGGTTGTCCATCCACGCGGTCTACGTTTTGCCAGATGCCACGTCACTTGCGTAGCCGATGCAACCTGTGTCTGAGCCCTCGTTGAAGTTGTCGCAGTTGCCGAGTGTGTGTTTTCCGTCGTTGCTGCTTTTCCTGTTCTGCAAGCTGCGTCGGAAGAGTGCGATGGCGTGTTCGTCTTCGCCGTTGTGGAAAGTTCTGTCCTCAGTCGGTGCGTGGCAGACTGCCGGATTAAGTTTGTCCCAGAGGCCCTTGACGCCGCTTGCAGAACTTTGGCTTCCTGATGCTATTGCGCTTCCGCTGGGGTTTGTCCCTCCGACTGTGCACGGGTTGTTGCTAGAGGTGCCCGTGCAGAGGTAGACTGCGGTGGCCGCCAGGCACAGCTTTCCACTGGCTGCTGGTTTCCTTGTCTCGACTGCTGCTCCCCTGTCGTGCGCCATGCCGCTTCATCTTTGGCGGTGTCTGGTGCGATCGCCGCGTCAGCGCTTCCTTTGGCCTTCTGCCTCTGCTTGTTGTATTCGTTGAAAGCTTTTATGGCGGCGCATGCGAGCGTGTCTGCTTGCGTGCTGCAAACGTCCTGCGCCTTGTCCTTCGTGATTTTCTCCTCTGCTGACCAGTTGCCGATGGCTGCTTGAGCGAGCCCTGCCAGCCTAGCGTTGCCTGAGTTCAGTGCCCATTGCCACGGCGCATCGTCGCGCCCGATGCCCATTGCCGCGTTCAGAGCCGCAAAGAATTCCGTCTCCTTGACCACCAATGCGTCTCGCTTCACAACCTCGGCGATTTGAACCAGGTTGCACACAATGCTGATGAACGGCATGTTCGCGCCCTTCACCGCTGCTGTCGCGTCCGCGCATTCCCTCCACCCGAGTGCGAGCGCGACGACGCACGCAAGCAATATTTCTGCGCTGCGCATCCGCCTCTAACCCTTTTCTCTCCCCCCCACGCGTCCCCTTGCCCGATCACCTATTGCACGTCCCGCGCCTCCTCGTCGCCTTCAACCAGGTCCCGCTACCCCTGCCAAACAAAATATGCCCTTCACTGCTCCCATGCCCCTCCTTGCGTCGCCGCCCGAGAAGCGTGCTGCGTTTGTTGCTCTGGCGCCCCCCTGGTGCGAGTTGCTTTTCCGACCCCCGTGCGCAGTCCTGCGTTGAGTGGCCGCTAGCGGCTGTCGCTTGCCTTGCTTGCCACGCGGTTCCCGTCACGCAACACCAAATGCACCGACGCCCGTTTCCTCCCTCCACCGTCGAAGTATTCCCGTCCGTTCGCGTAACGCCGAATGTGTTGCACCGCGCGCTTCGCTCAACGCCGCACACGGTCACAGCACGCTCGCAGTGCTTCTGCTGCGCGTTCCGTTGTGTTGGCCATGGGCCGTTTCGTCCTCCCGGCCGCGGTTCGCCTTCATCCACACAGCCCGCCTCGAGCCCAAGCGTCGAGCCAAACACTCCGAGTAACGTCTCCTAGCACATCCGTTCTCTCATCCTCTCTGCTCACCTCCCCCGCGCGACCTGCCAACGTCGTCGAACCGTCGATGCCTCGCCCCAAGCGCGCTTCCCCTTTGCCACGCGCGCCAACTCGACTGCCTTGCGTCCCTGATTTCGGGCTACACAGCGCGCCACTTTTGACTCCGCCTGGCCTCGCGGCGTTCCTTGCTCCCTCTTTCATTCTTCACTTCTGCCGCGCCACGGGCCTGTCCACGTCCTCCTAGGTCGTGCCGGTCCCTGCTTCACCGCCCTAAAAATAATGCTGATGAACATAACCAAACACACGTCCCCTTCACCTCCGTGCTGCTCACGTCCCGCGCGTGCGCAAGGAGATGCGTCACTACGCGAGAACCGTCCTGTGTCCGCCCTCGCGTTCCTGTTCGCCAAACGCGTTCCCGCTCGTTCCACCGTTCGCAGGCCAACCGGGCTCGCACCGCTGCCTCCTCTCCGGCCGGTGGACACACGCGTGCTCCCGCTTACGCTACCAGTTCCATCCTTTCTCTCCTTTTCTCCCGAGCACCGTCCGCGGCGTTGGTTCCACTGGCACCACGCGCATCGGCCCAAACGTTGCGTTCCCACAACGCTGAGGGTCGACATTGGGCCTGGTCGCTCGCTCTTCGTGCACGGCAGCCGCGCCCAGAGTGCGTCGCACGCTCCGGGTCCTTCGCTAGCCCGCTGGTCAGTGCGCAGCCCGTCTATCACCTTTCCGTCTAGCTCCGCAACGCCTCCGCGTTTCTTTCGAGCAGTACCTCCAGCCTGCTGCGGGCGCAATTCCTGTGCTGTGCTTCCGTTCCCTCGCTCGCCACCCCGCGGCCCGTCTCGTCATCAGTGCAGTGGCACGGTCCAGCACGTGCGATTCGCGCCCGCCACTCACGCATGCGCAACTCCGCTCGTCGCCGCGCTTTCGCCTCCGCCTGTGGATAGGACTCGACATCGCTCGGGGCGAGCGCCGGCGAGGAGGGCCCAACGCGCAACCGGCCACCTGCCAACACCAGAGGATGGCTTGTCGCAGGCGGTCCTTGCGAGGCTCAGCGGGCCACTTCCGATTCGCACGTCGGCGCTTTCCGAAGGCACCAGAGGTCGCCGACGGCGACGCGCGACATTGCGCCGGCCTAACGCCTAGCGCGTCGCTGCGCGTCGGACTGCGCCTTCTGTGGCCTGCGTCGTGCCCAGCTCCCCCTTACGCTCAGTGATGGCGGGAAGCAGAAGACGGCAAGTCGGCCGCAACGCGCCACTCGGAAGGTGGAGCACATGCCACGTCGCGCGCCCACAACTCCGCAGCCACTTGTTCCCTGGCGGAGCGCTGCACACGGCTCCCGCGCGAAATCTACGAGCATACACCTCGGCACCCCGGCGCCGCCGTAACCTGTCGCAGCGGAATCGCGAGGTGGTGGCGACGTAACTGCGCACACGCACGCCAGGCACATGGCACGTGAGAGACCGGCGTTGCGCGCGCTGTCAGCGAAAAAAGAGGGCGCGTGCCAAGCAGAGCCTGTGTGACGCCGCGCTCGCCTTCGTCCCCGCACGTGCTGCGGCGTGCGCTGGGTGTGTCGGTCGCGCGCGTCCAGCTCGGCCCGGTCCATGCGTCGATCGCTTCGGTTCGGCAATGGGCACGGACGGGAGCGCGAAAGCGCGGTGGCCAGAACCGAGCTCGCAGCCACGTCGCCGACACCAGCCAGGCTGGTTCGCCCTCACGGATGGCGGCTGCGGTACGTGCTCCCTGCACTCGGCGTCGTCACCTGCCGGAGAGCACAGCCACTCACATCTCCTCACGCCACATCGCGCGTCGCCCAAGGAGGCCTAACTGACACCCGCGTTCCATGCCCGCGCACCGCGCCGCCTGCGCCAGCGCGCAGTGGACACGCGCACTCTGTCGCACGAGTTCGGGTCGTCGACACTGGGGGCGCCGGCGCGTGTCGACAACAACGCTTCCCTTTCCGAAAGAACCACCGCGGAAGGGAACGCACGGTCGACGCGCGAAGGGCGGCGTGATTGCGCGCCACGCGCTCGGTTGGAGGCGAGTGACTTCCACCCACGTTCGCGACACGCGGGCGCAGGTGCGGCATAACGCGTCCGACTTGCCCGCGCGCGTCTCCCGCTGCGCTTTGACGCGACCCTGATCCTGCGTGCGACCTCGTGCGGTCGCGACAGTTTCGAGGACAGAGACTGACAGCGAGTGCCGCGGTCGTTCCGGCAGACCACCTCTTGCAAGGCAGGTGGCTTGGCTGGGCACGTGCGTGCTTTTCGGCAACCGCCCGTATGGGGAGAAAGGTTTCGCTCCGGCACTTGTGCACGCGTGCGTGGGGCCAGCTCTGTGTCTTTTGTCACTGTCCGACTCGCTCGGCAAGAGACCACCGCGCAGAACGGGGTACGAAACCGAGCGGGAATTCGCACGCGGGAATTGCATGGCGATTCAGTCCGGTCCGGTGGGTTGGTGACCGTGGCACCGCAGGCGAGCTGGCGGAGCCCGGACGGCACGCCTGTCCAAAAATGCGCCAGGCCCTAGGCACCTCACAGAATGGGTCGTCCGGTGCGGAAGTACGTACCCGTGCTGCGCTGACGACGTCGCTAGCTGCCCTCGACGCGGAACGCGACAGGCCGAGCGCACGGGCGTTGCATGCACGGGTGTGTCGACATGCGGCGACGCGCGGCGGGACGCGCTTACTGGCGTGGCCCAACGGAACGCAGTGGGAAGCACCGCGTGTGCCACGACGCTGGTTGCGGGGGTGGTGACGTCCTCGGCACGCGGCGAGTGGCAACGACACAAACCGTGCGCGTCGGGAATGCGGGCAAAGCGCCAGCCAAAGCTGCGGTGGAGAGACGAGCGGACAACTGCGCTAGCTGCCACAGGACCTCTGCAACCGCATAGGACACGGCACAGCAACGGTGGGGCGTGGATCTGTGGTGGGACACGGGAAGCTTTGGCCGGGCGCCAGCATTGGCAACCACGCGGCTTTCTTTCGTACCAACCACACCCGGTTGTGCGCTAGGCGAGGCGTTGCCGTCGACCCGCCTTGTAGAAACGCGCACGGGTCCATCTTCCTGCATCTTGCGGGCGCGACGCGAAAGCGAAGCCCGGGCGATGGGAGACGCGGCGCTGAAAAAGGACGCTTCACCTGCACGGACAGTTAGAGCGATGCGCGGCAAAGTGCGTGGCGAGCAGCAAGCTAGCACTGCAGAGCGAGGGCTTCGCAACAAGCAGCACGCCAAAGGCAAGCAGATGCGAGACGCGGAACATGCAGGCCGGGGAAGGACGACTGGAGGTTGCAGGCGTTTGCAACGCTGGATGCCACGACGTCGCGCAAGCAGTGGTAGGAGTCTAGGGAAACGCGCAACGCAGGTGGCGCGAGCAACATGGAGAGGGCTGCAAGCAGTGGGACGCAGGGGAAAGAGCCCTGTACAGTGAGGGAATGTTGAGGAGAGCCTGTTTCGCAGTGAGGTGGAAGAAGGGGAACAGCTGGCCCGAACCACCGCGGCGCGAAAGTGCGGCCGTGTGCAGACCCATGGCGGGTAAGAAACTGGGGTGAATTGCAGTGAAAGCCGTGCTAGGCTACGTGACAGGAAAACGGGTGACCTTGGTCGCCGCAAGGGGTTCCGTGAGCAGTTGCCGAGGGAAGGGACCGGCATGGCGGGGACGCAAGCCGCGACAGGAGCAACTGCCTGGTGCGGATGGGGGACAAGCCGCACGAGCCACGGCCAACGGGGGGCTCAAGAATGGCGCGTGGATGGTGTGCTTTCGGCGAGGTGGAGCCGAGGGAAAGCGACGGTTCGTTGGCCGGACAGGGACAACGGTTCACGTTGTTTCGGGGGATCAGGCAGGGAGCACGAAAGGCCGCAGGCGATGTGCGCCCGTTTTTACGCGCGCGGAGGGTGAGCGTTTTGTCTTGGGATGTTTGTGAGAGAGGGAAAGCGAGAAGCGGCAAAGGGTGTTACAGGCAGGGAAGTGGAGCCGATGTGGTAAGGAAGCCGGGGAGACAGAAGTGAAGGGGCAGACGCATGGCGCCGAGGGGAAAGGGGACAGGCACGCAAGGTGACAGGGAAAGTGTGGAGCGCGAAGACAAAGGGGGAAAGGGAATGAAGGGGGGAGGAGGGGCAGCGTGGGCCGTGGGTTAAGTAAGGAGAGTGGGGCACGAAGATTGTGCAGCGGTGGGAAAGGACGGAAGTAGTACGCAGCGGTATGGGAGGAAAGGAAGGAACTGAGAAAGCGGAGGAAGGAGGCAGAGAAGTGGAGGAGCGCGGAGCGGAAAGGTCGGGAGGGGGCCGATCAACAGGGTAGGAGGCGGTCTGCGTTTTGAACGCGCGAGGCCTGGAGGCAGAGACGCAACAGTGATGGAAACGAAGGAAGACAAACAAGACACAGCACAGTGGCGCATCGCGCCGGCAGGTGCTGCGGGGAAGGCGAGGCAGCAGGACGAAAATGAGACTGTAGGTAAAAGGGGAAAGGGCGCGCCCGTGTGAAACATGGCGAGGAAAGCACGTGCGGGGCAGGTCACGCAGGGCGACGGACCGTGGCCGGCCGGAACACGAAACGACAGGAATGGGCCAGGGGACGAAATGACAGGAAACAAGGGAAACGCAGACGGCCAGCGGCAGAAGAATTGATGCACGGACGCGAAAAGTGACCGCAGTCTTGCCGGGAGCGCTGACGAGCCGTGAAGAACGAATGACGCAGGTAAGCATGAAGGAGGAGAAAGGGCGCGACGCCAGTCAGAGAGAAGAAAATAGAGGAGGAGGGTGTGAGGATGAAGGGGCAAGGCAGAGGAAGTGTGTGCCTGGAAGCGGGTCGCGGGGAGGGGGGAAGCAACGTGCCAGTGGATGATCAACAGTGACAAGCGCGCGTGTTGAGAAGGGCCTGCTCAAAAGGACGCTTGAAGGAAGGCTGCAGGCAGGTAGCGAAAGAAACAGCTGCAGCTTGAGGGAGAGGGGACGAAGCAAAGCAAGGCGGGCAGGGTGACGCAGGTTTTCTTGACTCTAGACACTGAAAGAGAGGACTGGAGGAGGCTGGGCGAGGGAACAGAGGCAGAAAAAAAGAAAAGGCGACAGAGGGTAACAGCGGAGGATCGCAGGAGCAGAGGGGAGACCGCGCAGGTGAGTATGAAATGAAAGCAGGGAACAATGTTTGGGGGAGGCGGAGGCGTGAGGCGGCAAAGAGTTGGGACGGTCAGTGACGGGGGCGGAGCGTTTTTGGGGTGCTACGCTTAGGGGGCTTGGGCAGAGGGAAAAGGCGAAGACCTGGCAGAGGTAAAGAGGGAAATAGCCACAAGGGGTGGTGGGGTCTGCGGAGCCATCGGGAGTGGCGTTTGAGATATGGACGGCGCGCAGATATAGGAAACGACATGAGAGACGACGAGGAACAAGGGTGGGGCTTCGCTGACGAGAATGCAAAAAGCCAGAGGGGGAGGAGAAGGACGAGGAAATGGAGGCCCGGCGCGGACGAAATGAAGGCGTGCCGAGGGAAAAGAAACAGGAAAGCGAGAGATGAAGGTGGGAGGTGCGGGTGGACAAGGCGCGATAAGCCATATAGAAAGAGCGTCGGGAACGTAGAGGGAAGAAGGGAGGGAACGTGGGACCGGACCGGCAGATTAGGATAGGAGGGGGAAGGTCCGGAGGCTACAGTTTTTTTAAGGTGAAGGCACAGAGGAGGCGGCTAGGGGGGAGAGGCCGGCAAGAAGACAGTGCGAGGTTTGGAGGCGGACCCAAAGAGGGGACATGGGACGAAAGTGAACCGGCAACAAAACGTGAGCGCCTGATAAGGCCCACCAAGCCGACTTCAGTGAAGAGAGAAGCGGAAGCGCACGTTCTGGGGAGGCAGGGGATACACAAGGTAAGCGAAAAAGGAGGTCAAAGGCAGGACAGAAGGCAGGGCCAACGGGCAAAACTAGAGGACGAGAAACGACACAGTGTGGAAAAAGGAAGGTCAATCAATTGGTGCGCGCGACACGGACCGGGGTGCGCCAAATGGACAGACAGGGCGGCGCCGAGCGAAGAAGCTAGCGCAGGGAGGAGCAGGAGGCGAGAGGCGGCAAAAGGGCGAAGACAACACAAGACAGCTGAAGGTTCGACAGGGATAGCGCGAGGGCGGCGGAGCCGACGAGGAGGACGGCTGGATCGCAATAGAGGCGCAGCAAGCTGCGAGACTGCCGGCGACAGCATGAAAAGACGACACAAGCGGGAAGCTTGACGCTTCTGTTGAGACAACAATGAGGCGCGGAACCTCGACAGCGCTGAAGATAGGTTTTAAGGGCTGAAAAGGATTTGCTGGCGCAAGCAGGGAAACGGAGACAAGGGTGGAGCCAACGGACGGAAGAGGAAGCCGCCTAGTTGCGCGAAGTACGAAAGAGAGAGGGATAGTTGGGTGACGATGGTTGAAGTACACAGCGGTGCTCAAGGGTATTGACGTCGACCAGATTTGGCCGGGAGGCAGCCGAAACACGTCTCGCGCAATGGGAAGGAGAAACAGTGACGTGGGGGAGGAGGCAAGAAAAGACAAGACGCCTCTCATGTAAAAGAAAAGCGTGCGCAACAAGGAACGGTAGCACAAGGCGCCAAGTGCCTTTTTTTAAGTTTGGCAACGCGACGGGTCAAAGTCGGCAAGGAAGCCACAGGAAATCAAGAAGGAAGTCAGACAAACAGGAACTCAGCAATAAAAACATAGTGAAAGGTAAAGGAAATGAGGAGGAAAAAGCAGATATAAGAACAAGGAAAAAGGAAAAGGACGCTTCATCGATTGGACTTCCAAGGCGAAGAGACGCGAAACACGAGGTCGCTCCAGTCATAATTTTAAAACTTGCTTTTTCTTCTTGCGCTGACGTTGACGCAGCGAAGCGAAACCTTTTGCGCGTTCACTTAAATTTAAAATTTTAAAGAATTGAAACGAAAAAAGGATGTCGGTCGAAGAAAAAAAGGGGAAATCTTTTTTTAAAATTATTGTCCTCTGCTTTCTGTTTTTTTGCGTTTTGTTCGCGATGGTTTGACAGAAAATTTACTGATGAACTATTGTTGGCTTTTTTTTTGCCTCCAAAAGAAGGGATGTTCATGTTCACATAAAGTCGCTTTAAAAGACGGTAAGACGTGACAGAAAATAAAAGGTGACTAGTCGCATAAACGAATCTATTTTGCTGAAGTGCTGAGGCTCACTTTTTCTTTGCTAATCTTAATTTATTGCGCTTTGTTTGTGCGCTGCTGACTACTTATTTATTATTTTAATTTCTCAGCATGGAAGTTAAGAGCGGAGTGATTATGTTTTTTTCAGGCGTTCCTTTTCTTCGTTGGCGCGCTTTGTTTTGTTTTTTGGACAGTGTTTGCTGCGATTCTGTTTGTGAATGGTTTCGCTTGCGCGGGTCACTGAATCGCGCCGCTGTCCGCGTGTTTTCTTTTCGCGGCAAAAGACAGAGCGAGGCTACTTGCCCTGTTCTTGCTTTTCTTGTTTGAGCGCTCTGTTGTGCCTTCTTTTCCGCTTCGAAGGGCTTGGGGCTCGCAGGCGAGAAACCTTTTCAAAGACGAAGTTGGTTTCCCATTATTCTTTCTTTCTTCTTTTTTTTTCTTAGATGTTGCTTTGAAGCTTTGGCCCGGTGAATCTTACGCATCGTGTTTTTTCTTGAGTTTTGGTTGGCGCCGGAGCTGTGTTTTCGTGGCGCTGCGTCTTTTTAATATCTCTTTCTCTGCTGTTTGCCATGGAGCGCAGCTTGGGGGCGACAAATGCCTGACGTCGTTTCTCCTGTTTTTTTTTTTGTTTTCTTTATTTTGTTTTCTGCGAAGTCCGTGGGCGAGACTCTGAGCGATGCTCTCTGCAACCGTAGCTTTCGTAGCGTTCGCTGCGATCGTTGCGGATGGGCTTTGTTCTGTTTTTTGTTCTACTTGCCTGGGTGCCTTCTTCCTATGTGTCGATTTCGCGCATGCCTTCTATTCGGCGAGCGTTGATGGTTGGCTTGGCTGCCCGCCTTCCTCTTGCGGCGCAACGTTTGCGCACCGTTTTCTGAACACAAAAGGCGTGTTTTTTTAAAACAGGCGGCAGCTCGCTGGTGCTCCGCTGCTTTCTTTTTCACTGAGCTGATTGCCTTTCTTGCTGCGCGCCGTGCGTTGAGACATTCGTGAGCGCGAAATATTTGCTTACCCGAAGCGGCAGGCGAGAAAATCACATGACGCAACGCAACACGACACAACGAAAAGGATACGCCACCGCTGAGCACTTGCCGCCGCGAACAGCATCGCAAGGCGCACCGCGCAGGTTCAAAAGTCATA
Organism: Trypanosoma vivax; assembly: GCA_021307395.1. Taxonomy (NCBI): domain Eukaryota; phylum Euglenozoa; class Kinetoplastea; order Trypanosomatida; family Trypanosomatidae; genus Trypanosoma; species Trypanosoma vivax. The sequence goes on along the minus strand of SOPI01000546.1, from coordinate 110,299 downwards.
GACGCAAGTCGAGGGAGAAAAAGGCGAAGGACCCGACACGCAAAAGCAGTGCCGCCTATGTCGGCGGGCATGGCCCTTCCGCTCCTTTTGTCCGCTGCCTCCTATGCATGCGAAATCGGTTGCCTGCCGTGCTTTGCGTTTGTGCGCGGCCCGTCGTTTCGAGCAACCCAAAGACACTCAGACATCCAAGGGTTAAAAAATTCGAGTGCTGCGCGCCGTGGCCGTTCTCCGCCTTTCGCCGAGCGATTTGCCCGAAAAGGAAAAACGTGTCGTTACACATCAAAGGAGAGCACCAGGCAACAAAGATAAAAGGCAAAGAGAAGAAGAAAAAAATAAAAGAAAAGAAAAAGAAAAAAAAGGGAAAGGAAAAGAAAAAGAGAAAAAGGTAAGCCGACGCGTCGAGGCGGCGAGCGAAAAGCAATGCAAGGCAATGCGGGAAAAAACAAACCTAAAGAAGGGCGTGACGTTCGATTTCGAAAGAACACCCTTCTTCAACAAAAGCGCCTTGCCATTTTCTTGTCAAACACGCTTCTCCGTCCCTTCTCCTTTTTTTTTCTGTTGCTTTTTTTTTTTTGCGCTGCCTGCTTCCGGTGTTGTCCGCCAAATGCGTTTCTCGATAGTTCCCACCTTTCTCGATGCCCTGCCTCGCGTGCGCGCGTCACTTTTCCCTGCCCAGAAAAACACGCAGCGACAAAACGAGCATGAGGGACCTTATGCCTTTTACTTTCCGCTGAGGCTGTGTCGTCGGTGTGTCTCCGATTCTTGTCTTTTTTCGCCCTCCTTTTTTCTTTGTTTCTTGTCTCGTGTTTGGGCCGCATCTTCGCCCGCGTCCTTTTTTGAAACAATAGGCGGCGCAGCACGCCCTAAGCAGCAAAGCGACAGAACAAATTAAAGCGTTAAAAATTTCTTATTTGTTGCGACGCGCGTTGCTTGCTGATCGATGTGTTGCTGTGCCCTGTTGCCGTTTTTCCATTCTGAGTCTTTTGTGTCTGCTGTTCTTTGTCCGTGCCTGGGTCGTGCCTCTTCGTGCGCATTCTGTTCCTGTGTCCGACTCGATGCTGTTGCGGGCAACTTGCGGCGACACTTTCTCTGTTGTCTTTCTTTGGCTTCTTCTTTTCCGTGCCTTGCGTGCGTGTTCGCCCAAGCGGGCGAAGCTTTTAATCGTTCCGCGTCTTCTCCCCAGTTCCCTTTTTCTTTGTCCCTGACCTGTCCAATGTCCTTTTGCTTGCTTTGCCTTCTCCCTTTTGCTTTCGTGTGTTTCTTCTCGCTGTGTTTTCTGCGGTGCTGTGTCATTCTCTTTTTTTGTTGTGCTTTTTCTTTATTGCGCGCCTGCTGCTGTCGACTGGTGTGTGTTCCTTCTCCGTTCCCTGTTCGTCTGTATTGTCATTCTCTTTTTTTGTTGTGCTCTTTCTTTATTGCGCGCCTGCTGCTGTCGACTGGTGTGTGTTCCTTCTCCGTTCCTTTTTCGTCCGTATTGTCTTTCTCTTTTTTTTTTTTTTGGTTTTTGTTTTTTTTGTTGTTGTTGCTTCTCGCGTTGTTTCTTTTCCCTTCCCCTGCCGCTTCGCGCGCGTCCGTTGGTGCGGGCTTCCACTGTGCTTCTTTCTTATTTTCCTTCCCTTTCTTTTGTCTTTCCTGCTTCCTTTCGAATCACCTTTCGTGTGTCCTTCTGTGTGCCGTTGCACTTTTTTTGTTCTGCGACGCGTGTCTGCTGCCTTTGTGTTGTTTTCTGTTCCTTTGTCAAAAAACGTCTGGTGGGTGTCTTTGTCTGCGCGCCGGTGTTCCACTGCCTTATGTTTTCCTTCGTGTTTTCTCTGTCGCGTGTCGTTGCCTTATCCGCACTTGCGTTGTGCGTTGCGCCGCAAGTGGCGTTTTCTTTTTTGGTCTGTTCCTTGGCTTGCGTCCCTTGTATGGTTTGTTTCTTTCTCGCGTGTTTGTGTGCGACTGTTGTTTTTTTTCTTTTTCTTCTGTCTGGTGTGTGTTTTTTTTCTTTTGCATGACTGTGTCTGCCTCGCTGTGTCTCTTGGCCTTTTTTGCTTCTTACTGGCACTTTTCTGCTTTTGGTTGATTGTTTGTTGTTTTCTCACCTGCTGCGCCTGGCCTTTGTTTCTGCGTTTTTCTTTTTTCTTTGACGCTGCTCACGGCTGCGCTTTGTTTCGCCTGCTTTGTCGGCGTGTCGCTTCCTTGGCCCTTTTCCCTTACGCTTCCTTTCTTTGGCGTTCATTGGTGTCGTCGAGTCTTGCGTTGTTTCGCCAGCGCTGTGGTGGTGGTGTGTTTTGCCTGTGTTTGCTTTTTCCGTGTTCCTTTGTCCTGCTTGCCCTGTTTGCTTTCTGCGTCTCCTGCCTTGCGCTCTTTCCTTTTTGTTTGTCTTCTCATGCTGCGTTGTTCGCGCCGTCTTTTTCTTTGTCGTTTTTCCGCGCCACTTCTTTCTTTGGTTCCTCTTTTTTCTTCCTGCTGTTGATGTTCCTTTTTGCGTGCGGTGTCCCTTGTTGTGCTTTTGTCTTTTCACATCTGCCTGTCAGTCGCGCCTTTTGTCCTGTGTTTCTTACCGTCCTGTTTTTCTTTTCCAGCACTTCCACCGCCTGTGCACACTGCGCCCTGTCTCTGCCTTTCTCTTGTTGCTTTCGCGTTCGGTGCTTTGGCGTGTTGTGTTCCCCTACCTTTTTTCTGCGCACGTTTCGTTCGTCCGCGCCGTTTTGCCTGTTCCCCCTGCTCTCTCTTGCCTCCTGTGACCTTTTCTGCTTTTGTTTTTCCTCCCCCGCACTTTTGTAGCGTCATGTCGTGCGTTGCTCTTCTCTGAGTTGCGTCGCTCGCGTGTGCAAGTCTTTTCTTCGTCCTGCTTCGTGTTTTCGTGTGCTTGTGCGTGCGTTGTTCTTTCTGTTTTTTTCCCTGTTGCCTTTCCCTTTTTCCTCATGGCCTGACTGTTTTCTTTTCTGCGTTGTTTTCCGCTTGGACAGTGTTTCCCCTTATCCTGTGTGTTTCATTTCGTGGTGCGTGCGGATCTTTGAAAGTGCCCGTGCTTTGTGCGTCGTGGGTGTGTGTGCCCTTCGCGCATGCTGGCGGCGTGGTGGCGTGTTGCTCAGTCTGTTCGCTTTCCGCTATTTAGTCAGGCGCCGTGGCGCGTGTGTTCCTTCCTTCCTTCCCGTTGGCGCGTTGCGGTTTCGTCAGCTTGCTTTTCGGGCGATGCAGTGTGTGAGTGTGAGAGTGTGAGTGTGGGTGTGAGTGTGTTTGATTGCGTCTTCATCACTCTTCTGTTTTTTCCTTTCTTTTCTTCCTTGCTGCTTTCCTTCTCGCTCCGCTTTCTTTGGGCTGCGTCGTGTTTCGTGCGTTTCCTTTTTCTTTTCCGCGTTACGCGCTCCGCGTTTTTGTGCCAAAGTCCGACACTTGTGTTCGCAGCTGGCTGTTCGTTGTTTCTGCGCTTGTTCGTCTTCGTTCCTGCGGCGCGCTTTTGTGCGTACCTGTGTGTCCCCTTTGTCGGTGCTTGCTGTCGTTGTGCGTGCTGCTTACCCTTTCTGGTGCAAGTCACCCAAGGCGGCTCGCTTAAGTGCGGCCCGCGCTCGCGGGTTGCGCGCCGACACAGAGGCCGAGCCACAGGCCGCGTGCGAACTTGTGTCGTCCTTCGTTGCGTGCGTGGTGTGTTGTGTCGCTTCTCGTGTTGCTGAGTGAATTGTGCTCGTTGGCTGTCTCGTCGCGCTCTACTGGGTTCGTGTCTGTGTTTTTGCCTGTGCTCGAGCTTCCTTGCCCGGCTGCGGTGCCTGTACCTTCTGCGCTTTTGCGCTGTGCTGCGTGCGCGGCGCGCTGAGCGTTTCGTGTTTTTTCGTCTGTGTCAGTTCTGTGTGTGTGCGCGTCTTGCAGCCTGTGCTTTGCGTGCTCGATTTCGTCGATGTGCTTTTTTGCGAGGTCCTATGCTGAGCGTGCAGCTCTGAGTGCTTTTGTTGCGGTGCGGAGGTTGTCCATCCACGCGGTGTGCGTTTTGCCAGATGCCACGTCACTTGCGTAGCCGATGCAACCTGTGTCTGAGCCCTCGTTGAAGTTGGCGCAGTTGCCGAGTGTGTGTTTTCCGGTGTTGTCTGTTTTTCTGTCCTGCAAGCTGTTTCGGAAGAGTGCGATGGCGTGTTCGTCTTCGCCGTTGTGGAAAGTTCTGTCCTCAGTCGGTGCGTGGCAGACTGCCGGATTAAGTTTGTCCAAGAGGCCCTTGACGCCGCTTGCAGAACTTTGGCTTCCTGATGTTATTGCGCTGCCGCTGGGGTCTGCACCTCCGACTGTGCACGGGTTGGCGTTAGAGGCGCCCGTGCAGAGGTAGACTGCGGTGGCAGCCAGGCACAGCTTTTTACTGGCTGCTGGTTTCCTTGATTCCTCTTGGCCTGTCGTGCTCCATGCCGCTTCCTGTTTGTTGGCGTCTGGTGCGATCTGCGCGTCAGCCCCTCCTGCGGCCTCTGCCCGCTGCGTGTTGTATTCGTTGAAAGCCTTTATGGCGGCGCATGCGCGCGTGTTTGCTTGCGTGCTGCAAACGTCCTGCGCCTTGTCCTTCGTGATTTTCTCCTCTGCTGACCAGTTGCCGATGGCTGCTTGAGCGAGCCGTGCCAGCCTAGCGTTGCCTGAGTTCAGTGCCCATTGCCACGGCGCATCGTCGCGCCCGTCGCCCATTGCCGCATTCAGAGCCGCAAAGAATTCCGTCGCCTTGTCCACCAATGCGTCCCGCTTCACAACCTCGGCGATTTGAACCAGGTTGCACACAATGCTGATGAGCGGCATGTTCGCGCCCTTCACCGCTGCTGTCGCGTCCGCACATTGCCTCCACCCGAGTGCGAGCGCGACGACGCACGCAAGCAATATGTCTGCGTTGCGCATCCACCTCTAACCCTTTTCTCTTCCCCCCTCGCGTCCCCTTGCCCGATCACCTATTGCACCTCCCGCGCCTCATCGCCTTCAAGCTGTTCCCTTGATCGCCCTGCCCGGCGTCCCTCCAACTCGGTGGGCGCAAACCAGGTCCCGCTACCCCTGCCAAACAAAATATGCCCTTCACTGCTCCCATGCCCCTCCTTGCGTCGCCGCCCGAGAAGCGTGCTGCGTTTGTTGCTCTGGCGCCCCCCTGGTGCGAGTTGCTTTTCCGACCCCCGCGCGCAGTCCTGCGTTGAGTGTCCGCTAGCGGCTGTCGCTTGCCTTGCTTGCCACGCGGTTCCCGTCACGCAACACCAAATGCACCGACGCCCGTTTTCTCCCGCCACTGTTGAAGTACTCCTGCCCGTTCGCGTAACGCCGAATGTGTTGAACCGCGCGCGTCGCTCGGCGCCGCACACGGTCACAGCACGCTCGCAGTGCTTCTGCTGCGCGTTCCGTTGTGTTGGCCATTGGCCGTTTCGTCCGTCCCGCCGCGGTTCGCCTTCATCCACACAGCCCGCCTCGAGCCCAAGCGTCGATCCAAACCCTCCGAGTAACGTCTCCTAGCACATCCTTTCTCTCATCCTCTCTGCTCACCTCGCCCGCGCGACCTGCCAACGTCGTCGAACCGTCGATGCCTCGCCCCAAGCGCGCTTTCCCTTTGCCACGCGCGCCAACTCGACTGCCTTGCGTGCCTGAATTCGGGCTACACAGCGCGCCACTTTTGACTCCGCCTGGCCTCGCGGCGTTCCTTGCTCCCTCTTTCATTCTTCACTTCTGCCGCGCCAAGGGCCTGTTCACGTCCTCCTAGGTCGTGCCGGTCCCTTCTTCACCGCCCTAAAAATAACGCTGATGAACATAACCAAACACACGTCGCCTTCACCTCCGTTGTGCTCACGTCCCGCGCGTGCGCAAGGAGATGCGTCACTACGCGAGAACCGTCCTGTGTCCGCCCTCGCGTTCCTGTTCGCCAAACGCTTTCCCGACCGGTCCACCGTTCGCAGGCCAACCGGGCTCGCACCGCTGCCTCCTCTCCGGCCGGTGGACACACGCGTGCTCCCGCTTACGCTACCAGTTCCATGCTTTCTGTCCTTTTCTCCCGAGCGCCGTCCGCGGCGTTGGTCCCGCTGGCACCACGCGCATCGGCCCAAACGTTGCGTTCCCACAACGCTGAGGGTCGACATTGGGCCTGTCCGCCCGCTCTTCGTGCGCGGCAGCCGCACCCAGAGTGCGTCGCACGCTCCGTGTCCTTCGCTATCCCGCTGGTCAGTGCGCAGCCCAACTATCGCCTTTCCGTCTAGCTCCGCAACGCGTCCGCGCTCCTTTCGACCGTTACCTCCAGCCTGCTGCGGGCGCAAATCCCCTGCCGTGCTTCCGGTCCCTCGCTCGCCACCCCGCGGCCCGTCTCGTCATCAGTGCAGTGGCACGGCCCAAGCACGTGCGATTCGCGCCCGCCACTCACGCATGCGCAACTCCGCTCGTCGCCGCGCTTTCGCCTCCGCCTGTGGATAGGATTCGACATCGCTCGGGACGAGCGCCGGCGAGGAGGGCCCAACGCGCAACCGGACACCTGCCAACACCAGAGGATGGCTTGTCGCAGGCGGTCCTTGCGAGGCTCAGCGGGCCACTTCCGATTCGCACGTCGGCGCTTTCCGAAGGCACCAGAGGACGCCGACGGTGACGCGCGACATTGCGCCGGCCTAACGCCTAGCGCGTCGCTGCGCGTCGGACTGCGACTTCTGTGGCCTGCGTCGTGCCCAGCTCCCCCTTACGCTCAGTGATGGCGGCAGACAGGCGACGGCAGTTCGGCCGCAACGCGCCGCTCGGAAGGTGGAGCGCATGACGCGTCGCGCGCCCACAACTCCGCAGTCACTTTTTCCCTGGCGGAGCGCTGCACACGTGTCCCGCGCGAAATCTACGAGCATTCACCTCGGCACCCCGGCGCCGCCGTAACCTGTCGCAGCGGAATCGCGAGGTGGTGCAGACGTGGATGCGCACACTCACGCCAGGCACATGGCAAGTGAAGGACCGGCGTTGCGCGCGATGTCAGCGAAAAAAGAGGGCGCGTGCCAAGCATAGCCTGTGTGACGCCGCGCTCGCCTCCGTCCCCGCACGTGCTGCGGGGCTCGCTGGGTGCGTCGGTCGCGCGCGTCCAGCTCGGCCCGGTCCATGCGTCGATCGCTTCGGTTCGGCAATGCGCACGGACGGGAGCGCGAAAGCGCGGTGGCCAGAGACGAGCTCGCAGGCACGTCGCCGACACCAACCAGGCTGGTTCGCCCTCACGGACGGCGGCTGCGGTACGTGCTCCCTGCACTCGGCGTCGTCACCTGCCGGAGAGCACAGCCAGTCACATCTCCTCACGCCACATCGCGCGTCGCCCAAGGAGGCCTAACTGACACCCGCGTTCCATGCCCGCGCACCGCGCCGCCTGCGCCAGCGCGAAGTGGACACGCGTACTCTGTCGCACGAGTTCGGGTCGTCGACACTGGGGGCGCCGGCGCGTGTCGACAACAACGCTTCCCTTTCCCGAAAGAAGCCACCGAGGAAGGGCAACGCACGGTCGACGCGCGAAGGGCGGCGTGATTGCGCGCCACGCGCTCGGTTGGAAGCGAGTGACTTCCACCCACGTTCGCGACACTCGGGCGCAGGTGCGGCATAACGTGTCCGACTTGCCCGCGCGCGTCTCCCGCTGCGCTTTGACGCGACCCTGCTCCTGCGTGCGACCTCGTGCGGTCGCGACAGTTTCGAGGACAGAGACTGACAGCGAGTGCCGCGGTCGTTCCGGCAGACCACCTCTTGCAAGGCAGGTGGCTTGGCTGGGCACGTGCGTGCTTTTCGGCAACCGCCCGTATTGGGAGAAAGGTTTCGCTCCGGCACGCGTGCACGCGTGCGTGGGGCCAGCTCTGTGTCTTTTGTCACTGTCCGACTCGCTCGGTAAGAGACCACCGAGCAGAACGGGGTACGTAACCGCGCGGGAATTCGCGCGCGGGGATTGCATGGCGATTCAGTCCGGTCCGGTGGGTTGGTGACCGTGGCACCGCAGGCGAGCTGGCGGAGCCCGGACGGGACGCCTGTCCAAAAATGCGCCAGGCCCTAGGCACCTCACAGAATGGGTCGTCCGGTGCGGAAGTACGTACCCGTGCTGCGCTGACGACGTCGCTAGCTGCCCTCGACGCGGAACGCGACAGGCCGGACGCACGGGCGTTGCATGCACGGGTGTGTCGACATGCGGCAACGCGCGGCGGGACGCGCTTACTGGCGTGGCCCAACGGAACGCAGTGGGAAGCACCGCGTGTGCCACGACGCTGGTTGCAGGGGTGGTGAGCTCCTCGGCACGCGGCGAGTGGGAACAACACAAACCGTGTGCGTCGGGAATGCGGGCAAAGCGCCAACCAAAGCTGCGGCGGAGAGACGCGCGGACAACTGCGCTAGCTGCCACAGGACCTCTGCAACCGCATAGGACACGGCACAGCAACGGTGGGGCGTGGATCTGTGGTGAGACACGGGAAGCTTTGGCCGGGCGCCAGCATTGGAGGCCACGCGGCTTTCTTTCGTACCAACCACACCCGGTTGTGCGCTAGGCGCGGCGTTGCCGTCGACCCGCCTTGTAGAAAAGCGCACGGGTGCATCTTCCTGCATCTTGCGGGCGCGACGCGAAAGCAGAGCCCGGGCGATGGGAGACGCGGCGCTGAAAAAGGACGCTTCACCTGCACACGCAGTTAGAGCGATGCGCGGCAGGGTGCGTGTCGAGCAGCAAGCTAGCACTGCAGAGCGAGGAATTCGAAACAGAAAGCACGCCAAAGGCGAGCGCATGCGAGACGCGGGACATGCAGGCCGGGGAAGGACGCCTGGAGGTTGCAGGCGTTTGCAACGCTGGATGCCACGCCGTCGCGCAAGCGGTGGTAGGAGACTAAAGAAACGCGCAACGCAGGTGACGCGAGCAACATGGAGAGCGCTATCAGCAGTGGGACAAAGGAGAAAGAGCCCTGTACAGTGAGGGAATGTTGAGGAAGGCCTGTTTCGCAGTGAGGTGGAAGAAGGGGAACAGCTGGCCCGCACCACCGTGGCGCGAACGTGCGGCCGCATGCAGACCCATGGCGGGTAAGGCACTGGGGTGAATTGCAGTGAAAGCCGTGCTAGGCTACGTGACAGGAAAACGAGTGACCTTGGTCGCCGCAAGGGGTTCCGTGAGCAGTTGCCGAGGGAAGGAACCGGCATGGCGGGGACGCAAGCCGCGACAGGAGCAACTGCCTGGTGCGGATGGGGGACGAGCCGCACGAGCCACGCGCAACGGGGGGCTCAAGAATGGCGCGTGGGTGGTGTGCTTTCGGCGAGGTGGAGCCGAGGGAAAGCGCCGGTTTGTTGGCCGGACAGGGACAACGGTTCACGTTGTTTCGGGGGATCAGGCAGGGAGCACGAAAGGACGGCGGCGATGTGCGCCCGTTTTTACGCGCGCGGAGGGTGGACGTTTTGTCTTGGGATGTTTGTGAGAGAGGGAAGACGAGAAGGGGCAAAGGGTGTTACAGGCAGGGAAGTGGAGCCGATGTGGTAAGGGCGCCGGGGAGACAGAAGTGAAGGGGCAGACGCATGGCGCCGAGGGGAAAGGGGACAGGCACGCAAGGTGACAGGGAAAGTGTGGAGCGCGAAGACACAGGGGGAAAGGGAATGAAGGGGGGAGGAGGGGCAGCGTGGGCCGTGGGTTAAGTAAGGAGAGTGGAGCACGAAGATTGTGCAGCGGTGGGAAAGGACGGAAGTAGTACGCAGCGGTATGGGAGGAAAGGAAGGAACTGAGAAAGCGCAGGAAGGAGGAAGAGAAGTGGAGGAGCGCGGAGCGGAGAGGTCGGGAGGGGGCCGATCGACAGGGTAGAGGCGGTCTGCGTTTTGAACGCGCGAGGCCTGGAGGCAGGGCCACAGCAGTGGTGGAAACGAAGGAAGGCAAACAAGACACAGCACAGTGGCGCATCGCGTCGGCAGATGCTGCGGGGCACGCGAGGCAAGAGGACGAAAATGAGAATGTAGGTAAAAGGGGAAAGGGAGCGACCGTGTGAGACATGGCGAGGAAAGCGCGTGCGGGGCAGGTCACGCAGGGCGACGGACCGTGGCCGGCCGGAACACGAAACGAGCGAAATGGGACAGGGGACGAAATGAGCGGAAACAAGGGAAACGAAAACGGACAGAGGCAGAAGAATTGATGCACAGACGCGAAAAGTGAGCGCAAACTTGCCGGATGCGCTGACGAGCCGTGAAGAACGGATGACGCAGGTAAGCATGAAGGAGGAGAAAGGGCGCGGCGCCAGTCAGAGAGAAGAAAATAGAGGAGGGGGGTGTGAGGATGAAGGGGCAACGCAGAGGAAGTGTGTGCCTGGAAGCGGGTCGCGGGGAGGGGGGAAGCAACGTGCCAGTGGATGATCAACAGTGACAAGCGCGCGTGTTGAGAAGGACCTGCTCAAAAGGTCGCTTGAAGGAAGGCTGCAAGCAAGTAGCGAAAGAAACAGCTGCAGCGTGAGGGCAAGGGGACGAAGCAAGGAGAGGCGGGCAGGGTGACGCAGGTTTTCTTGACTCTAGACACTGAAAAAGAGGACTGGAGGAAAATGGGCAAGGGAACAGAGGCAGAAAAAAAGAAGAGGCAAAAGAGGGTAACAGCGGAGGATCGCAGGAACAAGAGGGGAGGACGGGCAGGTGAGTATGAAATGAAAGCAGGGAACAATGTTTGGGGGAGGCGGAGGTGTGAGGAGGCAAAGAGTTGGGACGGGCAGTGACGAGCGCGCAGCGTTTTTGGGGTGCTACGCTTAGGGGGCTTGGGCAGAGGGAAAAGGCGAAGACCTGGCCGAGGTAAAGAGGGAAATAGCCACAAGGGGTGGTGGGGTCTGCGAAGCCATCGGGAGTGGCGTTTGAGATATGGACGGCGCGCAGATATAGGAAACGACATGAGAGACGCCGAGGAACAAGGGTGGGGCTTCGCTGACGAGAATGCAGAAAGCCAGAGAGGGAGGAGAAGGACGAGGAAATGGAGGCCCGGCGCGGACGAAATGAAGGCGTGCCGTGGGAAAAGAAACAGGAAAGCGAGAGATGAAGGTGGGAGGTGCGGGTGGTCAAGGAGCGATTTGCCATATAGAAAGGCAGTCGGGAGGGTAGAGGAAAGAAGGAAGGGAACGTGGGACCGGACCGGCAGATTAGGATAGGCGGGGGAAGGTCCGGAAGCTGCAGTTTTTTTAAGGTGAAGGCACAACGGAGGAGGCGAGGGGGGAAAGGGCCGGCAAGAAGACAGTGCGAGGTTTGGAGGCGGACCCGAAGAGGGGCCATGGGACGAAAGTGAACCGGCAACAAAACGCTAGCGCCTGATAAGGCCCACCAAGCCGACTTCAGTGAAGAGAGAAGCGGAAGCGCACGTTCTGGGGAGGCAGGGGATACACAAGGTAAGCGAAAAAGGAGGTCGAAGGCAGGACAGAAAGCAGGGCCGAGGGGCAGAGTTAGAGGACGAGAAACGACACAGTGTGGAAAAAGGGAAGTCAATCAATTGGTCTGCGCGACACGGACTGAGGTGCGCCAAATGGACAGACAGGGCGGCACCGACAGGAGAAGCTAGCGCAGGGAGGAGCAGGAGGCGAGAGGCGGCAAAAGGGAGAAGACAACACAAGACAGCTGAAGGTTCGACAGGGATAGCGCGTGGGCGGCGGAGCCGACGAAGAGGACAGCTGGATCGCAATAGAGGCGCAGCAAGCTGCGAGACTTTCGGAGACAGCATGAAAAGACGACACAAGCGGAAAGCTTGACGCTTCTGTTGAGGGACGCGGCAGGCGCGGAACCTCGGCAGCGATGAAGATAGGTTTTAAGCGATGAAAAGGATTTGCTGGCGCAAGCAGGGGACCGGAGCGCAAGGGTGGAGTCGACGGATAGAAGAGGAAGCCGCCTAGTTGCGCGGCGCACGAGAGAGAGAGAGATAGTTGGGTGAGGATGGTTGCAGCACACAGCGGTGCTCAAGGGTGTTGACGTCGAGCAGATTTGGCCGGGAAGCACACGAAACAAGTCTCGCGCAATGGGACCAGGAAACAGTGACGTGGGGGAGGAGGGAAGAAGAGACAAGACAACTCTCATGTAAAAGAAAAGCGAGCGCAACATGGAACGATAGCAGACGTCGACCAGTGCCTTTTTTTAAGTTTAGCAACGCGACGGGACAGGGTCAGCAAGGAAGGCACAAGACATCAAGAAGGACATCAGACAAACAGGAACTCAGCAATAAAAACATAGTGAGAGGTAAAGGAAATGAGAGAAGAAAAAGCAGATATAAGCAAAATGAAAAAGGAAAAGGACGCTTCATCGATTGGACTTCCAAGGCGAAGAGACGCGAAACACGAGGTCGCTACCAGTCATAATTTTAAAACTTGCTTTTTCTTCTTGCGCTGACGTTGACGCAGCGAAGCGAAACCTTTTTCGCGTTCACTTAAATTTAAAATTTTAAAGAATTAGAACGAAAAAAGGCAATCGGTCGAAAAAAGAAAGGGGAAATCTTTCTTTAAAATTATTGTCCTCTGCTTTCTGTTTTTTTGCGTTTTGTTCGCGATGGTTTGACAGAAAATTTACTGATGAACTATTGTTGGCTTTTTTTTTGCCTCCACAAGAAGGGGTGTTCATGTTCACATAAAGTCGCATTAAAAGACGGTAAGACGTGACAGAAAATAAAAGGTGTGTAGTCGCATAAACGAATCTATTTTGCTGAAGTGCTGAAGCTCAAGTTTTCTTTGCTACTCTTAATTTATTGCGCTTTGTTCGTGCGCTTCTGACTACTTATTTATTATTTTAATTTCTCAGCATGGAAGTTAAGAGCGGAGTGTTTATGTTTTTTTCAGGCGTTCCTTTTCTTCGTTGGCGCGCTTTGTTTTGTTTTTTGGACAGTGTTTGCTGCGATTCTGTTTGCGAATGGTTTCGCTTGCGCGGGTCACTGAATCGCTTCGCTGTCCGCGTGTTTTCGCTTCGCGGCAAAAGACAGAGCGAGGATACTTGCCCTGTTTTTGCTTTTCTTGTTTGATGGCTCTGGTGTGTCTTCTTTTCCGGTGCGAAGGGCGTGGGGCTCGCAGGCGAGAAACCTTTTCAAAGACGAAGTTGGTTTCCCATTATTCTTTCTTTCTTCTTTCTTTTTCTTAGATGTTGCTTTGAAGCTTTGGCCCGGTGAATCTTACTCTCCGTGTTTTTTCTTGAGTTTCGGTTGGCGTCGGAGCTGTGTTTTCGTGGCGCTGCGTCTTTTTAATATCTCTTTCTCTGCCGTTTGCCATGGCGCGCAGCTTGGGGGCGACAAATGCCTGACGTCGTTTCTTTTGTTTTTTTTTCTGTTTTCTTTATTTTGTTTTCTGCGCAGTCCGTGCGCGAGACTCTGTTCGATTGTCTCTGCAACCGTAGCCTTCGTAGCGTCTGCTGCGATCGTTGCGGATGGGCTTTGTTCTGTTTTTTGTGCTACTTGCCTAGGTGCCTTCTTCCTATGTGTCGATTTCGCGCATGCCTTCTATTCGGCGAGCGTTGATGGTTGGCTTGGCTTTCCGCCTTTTTCTTTTGACGCAACGTTTGCGGAACGTTTTCTGAACACAAAAGGCGTGTTTTTTTAAAACAGGCGGCAGCTCGCTGGTACTCCGCTGCTTTCTTTTTCACTGAGCTGATTGCCTTTCTTGGTGCGCGCCGTGCGTTGAGACATTCGTGAGCGCGATATATTTGCTTACCCGAAGCGGCAGGCGAGAAAATCACATCACGCAACGCAACACGACGCAAGGAAGAGGATACGCCACCGCTGAGCACTTGCCGCCGCGAACAGCATCGCAAGGCGCACCGCGCAGGTTCAAAAGGCATAGACGCAAGTCGAGGGAGAAAAAGGCGAAGGACCCGAGACGCAAAATCGATGCCGCCTATGTCGGCGGGCATGGCCCTTCCGCTCCTTTTTTCCGCTGCCTCCTGCGCATGCGAAATCGGTTGCCTTCCGTGCTTTGCGTCTGTGCGCGGCCCGTCGTTTCGAGCAACCCAAAGACACTCAGACATCCAAGGGTTAAAAAATTCGAGTGCTGCGCGCCGTGGCCGTTCTCCGCCTTGCGCCGAGCGATTTGGCCAAAAAGGAAAAACGTGTCGTTACACATCAAAGGAGAGCACCAGGCAACAAAGATAGCAGGCAAACAAAAGAAGAAAAAAATAAAAGAAAAGAAAAAGAAAAAAAAGGGCAAGGAAAAGAAAAAGAGAAAAAGGTAAGCCGACGCGTCGAGGCGGCGAGCGAAAAGCAATGCAAGGCAATGCGGGAAAAAACAAACCTAAAGAAGGGTGTGACGTGCGATTTCGAAAGAACACCCTTCTTCAACAAAAGCGCCTTGCCATTTTCTTGTCAAACACGCTTCTCCGTCCCTTCCCTTTTTTTTTTCTGTTGCTTTTTTTTTTGCGCTGCCTGCTTCCGGTGGTGTCCGCCAAATGCGTTTCTCGATAGTTCCCACCTTTCTCGATGCCCTGCCTCGCGTGCGCGCGTCACCTGTCCCTGCCCAGAAAAACACGCAGCGACAAAACGAGCATGAGGGACCGTATGCCTTTTACCTTCCGCTGAGGCTGTGTCGTCGGTGTGTCTCCGATTCTTGTCTTTTTTCGCCCTCCTTTTTTCTTTGTTTCTTGTCTCGTCTTTGGGCCGCATCACCGCCCGCTTCCTTTTTTGAAACAATAGCCGGCGCAGCACGTCCTAAGCAGCAAAGCGACAGAACAAATTAAAGCGTTAAAAATTTCTTATTTGTTGCGACGCTCGTTGCTTGCTGAGCGATGTGTTTCTGTGCCTTGTTGCTCTTTTTCCATTCCGTGTCTTTTGTGTCTGCTGTTCTTTGTCCGTGCCTGTTTCGTGCCTCTTCGTGCGCATTCTGTTCCTGTGGGCGACTCGATGCTGTTGCGGGCAACTTGCGGCGACACTTTCTGTGTTGTCTTTCTTTGGCTGCTTCTTTTCCGTGCCTGTCGTGCGTGTTCTCCCAAGCGGGCGAAGTTTTTAATCGTTCCGCGTCTCCTCCCCAGTTCCCTTTTTCTTTGGCCCTGATCTGTCCAATGTCCTTTTGCTTGCTTTGCCTTCTCCCTTTTGCTTTCGTGTGTTTCTTCTCGCTGTGTTTTCTGCGGTGCTGTGTCATTCTCTTTTTCTGTTGTGCTTTTTCTTTATTGCGCGCCTGCTGCTGTCGACTGGTGTGTGTTCCTTCCCCGTTCCCTTTCGTCTGTGTTGTTTTTTCTCTTTTTGTTTTTTTTGTTGTTGTTGCTTCTCGCGTTGTTTCTTTTCCCTTCCCCTGCCGCTTCGCGCGCGTCCGTTGGTGCTCTGTTCCACTGTGCTTCTTTCTTATTTTCCTTCCCCTTCTTTTGTCTTTCCTGCTTCCTTTCGAATCACCTTTCGTGTCTCCTTCTGTGTGCCGTTGCACTTTGTTTGTTCTTCGGCGCGTGTCTCTTGCCCTTGTGTTGTTTTCTGTGCCTTTGTCAAAAAACGTCCGGTGGGTGTCTTTGTCTGCGCGCCGGTGTCTCTCTGCCTTATGTTTTCCTTCGTGTTTTCTCTGTTGCGTGTCGTTTCCTTATCCGTTCTTGCGTTGTGCGTTGCGCCGCAAGTGTCGTTTTCTTTTTTGCTCTGTTCCCTGGCTTGCGTCCCATGTATGGTTTGTTTCCTTCTCGCTTGTTTGTGTGCGACTGTTGTTTTTTTTCTTTTGTTTCTGTTTGGTGTGTGTTTTTGCCCTTTCGCATGACTTCGTCTGCCTCTCTGTGTCTCTTGGCCTTTTTTGCTTCTTACTGGCACTTTTCTGATTTTGGCTTCTGATTGTTTGTTGGTTTCTCACCTGCTGCGCCTGGCCTTTGTTTCTGCGTTTTTCTTTTTTCTTTGACGCTGCTCACGGCTGCGCTTTGGTTCGCCTGCTTTGTCGGCGTGTCGCTTCCGCGTTCCTTTTCCCCTATGCAGCCTGTCTTTGGCGTTTATCGGTGCTGTCGAGTCTTGCGTTGGTTCGTCAGCGCTGTGTTGGTGGTGTGTTTTGCCTGTGTGTTCTTTTTCCGTTCTCCTTTGTCCTTGTTGCCCTGTTTGCTTGTTGCGTCTCCTGCCTTGCGCTCTTTCCTTTTTTTTTTCCTTCTCATGCTGGGTTGTTCGCGCCGTCTTTTTCTTTGTCGTTTTTCCGCGCCATCTCTTTCTTTGGTTCCTCTTTTCTCTTTCTGCTGTTGATGTTCGTTTGCGCGTGCGGTTTTCCTTGTTGTGCTTTTGTCTTTTCACTTCTTCCTGTCAGTCGCGCCTTTTGTCCTGTGTTTCTTACCGTCCTGTTTTTCTTTTCCCTCACTTCCACCGCCTGTGCACACTTGTCCCTTGCTCTGCCTTTCTCTTGTTGCTTTCGCGTTCGTCGCTTTGTCGTGTTGTTTTCCCCTACCTCTTTTCTGCGCACGTTTCGTTCGTCCGCGCCGTTTTGCCTGGCCCCCTTGTCTCTCTTTTGTCTCCTGTGACCTTTGTCGTTTTTGTTTTTCCTCCCCCGCACTTTTGCAGCGTCTCGTCGTGCGTTGCTCTTCTCCGAGTTGCTTCGCTCGCGTGTGCAATTCTTTTCTTCTTCCTGCTTCGTGTTTTCGTGTGCTTGTGCGTGCGTTGTTCTTTCTGTTTTTTCGTCCTGTTGCCTTTTCCCTTTTTCCTCATGGCCTGACTGTTTTCTTTTCTGCGTTGTTTTCCGCTTGGACAGTGTTTCCCCTTATCCTGTGTGTTTCATTTCGTGGTGCGTGCGGATGTTTGAAAGTGCCCTTGCTTCGTGCGTCATGGGTGTGCGTTCCGTTCGCGCATGCTGGCGGCGTGGTGGCGTGTTGCTCAGTCTGCGCGCTATCCGCTATTTAGTGTGGCGCCGTGGCGTGTGTGTTCCTTCCTTCCTTCCCGTTGTCGCGTTGCGGTTGTGTCAGCTTGCTTTTCGGGCAATGCAGTGTGTGAGTGTGAGAGTGTGAGTGTGGGTGTGAGTGTGTTTGATTTCGTCTTCATCACTTTTCTGTTCTTTCCTTTCTTTTCTTCCTTGCTGCTTTCCTTCTCGCTCCTCCTTCTTTGGGCTGCGTCGTGTTTCGTGCGTTTCCTTTTTCTTTTCCGCGTTGCGCGCTCCGCGTTTTTTGTGTCAAAGTCCGACACTTGTGTTCGCAGCTGGCTGGCCGTTGTTTCTGCGCTTGTTCGTCTTCGTTCCTGCGGCGCGCTTTTGTGCGTACCTGTGTGTCCCCTGTGTCGGTGCTTTCTGTCTTTGTGCGCGCTGCTTACCCTTTCTGGTGCAAGTCACCCAAGGCGTCTCGCTTAAGTGCGGCCCGCGCGCGCGGGTTGCGTTCCGACACAGAGGCCGAGCCACAGGCCGAGTGCGAACTTGTGTCGTCCTTCGTTGCTTGCGTGGTGTGCTGTGTCGCTTCTCTTCTTGCTGAGTGAAGTGTGCTCGTTGGCTGTCTCGTCGCGCTCTACTGGATTCGTGTCTGTGTTTTTGCCTGTGTTCGAGCTTCCTTGCCCTGCTGCGGTGCCTTTACCTTCCGCGCCTGTTGTCTGTGCTGCGTGCGCGGCGCGCTGAGCGTTTCGTGTTTTTTCGTCTGTGCTAGTTCTGTGTGTGTGCGCGTCTTGCAGCCGCTGCTTTGCTTGCTCGATTTCGTCGATGTGCTTTTTTGCGAGTGCGTATTGTGAGCGCGCTTTTCTGATCGCCTCTGTTGCGGCCCGGAGGTTGTCCATCCACGCGGTTTGCGTTTTGCCAGTCGCCACCTCGCTTGCGTAGCCGATGCATCCTGTCTCTGAGTTCTCGTCGAACCCTGCGCAGTTGCCGAGTGTGTGTTTGCCGCCTCCGCCGGTTTTCCTGTCCTGCAAGCTGTAGCGGAAGAGTGCGATGGCGTTTTCGTCTTCGCCGTTGTGGAAAGTCCTGTTCGCGTCTGGTCGTTGGCAGACTGCCGGATTAAGTTTCTCCCAGAGTTTCTCGACTTGCTGCGCAGACGTCTCTTCTCCTGTCGTTATGGCTCCCTTCGTGGGGTTTTGCCTTCCGACCGTGCACGGGTTTGCTTCACTGTCGCCCGTGCAGAGGTAGACTGCGGTGGCCGCTAGGCATAGCTTTTCACTGTTCCCACGTTGCCGTGACTGTTTCGAGTCCCCTGCATACCACTGCGTGTCCACGCTTTCAGCCTTCGGTGCGATCGCTTGCGTAGCCTTCTGTGCCGCCAACATCCGCGTTTTGTTGTATTCGATGAAAGCTTTTATGGCCTTGCACGCGAGGTCTGCCCCCTCGTCCCTGCACCCGTTCTTCGCCAGCTCTACCCGCTCCTCTGCAGGTGCCGTCCAGTTTCCGACGGCTTTGCGCGCGATCCCTGCCAGCCTATCGCTGCCAGAGTTCAGGGCCCATTGCCACGGCGCATCGCCTTCTCCGATTCCCATCGCTGCATTCAGAGCTGCAAAGAATTCCTCCTCCTTGGCCACCAATGCGTCTCGCTTCACAACCTCGGCGATTTGAACTAGGTTGCACACATTGCTGATGAACGGCATGTTCGCGCCCTTCACCGCTGCTGCCGCGTCCGCGCACTGTCTCCACCCGAGTGCGATCGCGACGACGCACGCAAGCAATATGCCTGCGCTGCGCATCCACCTCTAACCCTTGTCTCTCTCCCCCACGCGTTCCCGTTTCCGATCATCTACTGCATGTCCCTCGGGTCCCCGGCTTCTTCAAGCTGTTCCCGCGAATTGCCTTCCCGGCGTCCCCTCAACTCGGTGGGCGCAAACCAGGTCCCGCTACCCCCGCCAAACAAAATATGCCCTTCACTGCGCCCATGCCCTGTCTTGCGTCGCCGCCCGAGAAGCGTGCTGCGTTTGTTGTTCTCACGCCCCCTGGTGCGAGTTGCTTTTCCGACCCCCTTGCGCAGTCCTTTGTTGAGTGTCCGCTAGCGGCTTGCGCTTGCCTTGCTTGCCACGCGGTTCCCGTCACGCAACACCAAATGCACCGACTGCCGTTTCCTCCCGCCACCGTCGAAGTATTCCTGTCCGTTCGCGTAACGCCGAATGTGTTGCACCGCGCGCTTCGCTCAACGCCGCACACGGTCACAGCACGCTCGCAGTGCTTCTGCTGCGCGTTCCGTTGTGTTGGCCATGGGCCGTTTCGTCCGCCCCGCCGCGGCTCGCCTTCTTCCACACAGCCCGCCTCGAATCCAAGCGTCGAGCCAAACACTCCGAGTAACGTCTCCTAGCACATCCGTTCTCTCATCCTCTCTGCTCACCTCCCCCGCGCGACCTGCCAACGTCGTCCAACCGTCGATGCCTCGCCCCAAGCGCGCTTCCCCCCTGCCACGCGCGCCAACTCGACTGCCCTGCGTGCCTGAATTCGGGCTACACAGCGCGCCACTTTTGACTCCGCCTGGCCTCGCGGCGTTCCTTGTTCCCTCTTTCATTCTTCACTTCTGCCGCGCCACGGGCCTGTCCACGTCCTCCTAGGTCCTGCCGGTCCCTGCTTCACCCTCCTAAAAATAACGCTGATGAACATAACCAAACACACGTCCCCTTCACCTCCGTGCCGCTCACGTCCCGCGCGTGCGCAAGGAGATGCGTCACTACGCGAGAACCGTCCTGTGTCCGCCCTCGCGTTCCTGTTCGCCAAACGCTTTCCCGACCGGTCCACCGTTCGCAGGCCAACCGGGCTCGCACCGCTGCCTCCTCTCCGGCCGGTGGACACACAAGTGCTCCCGCTTACGCTACCAGTTCCATCCTTTCTGTCCTTTTCTCCCGAGCGCCGTCCGAGGCGTTGGTTCCACTGGCACCACGCGCATCGGTCCAAACGTTGCGTTCCCACAACGCTGAGGGTCGACATTGGGCCTGGTCGCTCGCTCTTCGTGCGCGGCAGCCGCACCCAGAGTGCGTCGCACGCTCCGGGTCCTTCGCTAGCCCGCTGGTCAGTGCTTAGCCCGTCTATCGCCTTTCCGTCTATCTCCGCAACGCGTCCGCTCTCCTTTCGACCATTACCTCCAGCCTGCTGCGGGCGCAATTCCTGTGCTGTGCTTCTGGTCCCTCGCTCGCCACCCCGTGGCCCGTCTCGTCATCAGTGCAGTGGCACGGCCCAGCACGTGCGATTCGCGCCCGCCACTCACGCATGCGCAACTCCGCTCGTCGCCGCGCTTTCGCCTCCGCCTGTGGATAGGACTCGACATCGCTCGGGACGAGCGCCGGCGAGGAGGGCCCAACGCGCAACCGGCCACCTGCCAACACCAGAGGATGGCTTGTCGCAGGCGGTCCTTGCGAGGCTCAGCGGGCCACTTCCGATTCGCACGTCGGCGCTTTCCGAAGGCACCAGAGGACGCCGACGGTGACGAGCGACATTGCGCCGGCCTAACGCCTAGCGCGTCGCTGCGCGTCGGACTGCGCCTTCTGTGGCCTGCGTCGTGCCCAGCTCCCCCTTACGCTCAGTGATGGCGGCAGACAGGCGACGGCAGTTCGGCCGCAACGCGCCGCTCGGAAGGTGGAGCGCATGCCGCGTCGCGCGCCCACAACTCCGCAGTCACTTTTTCCCTGGCGGAGCGCTGCACACGGCTCCCGCGCGAAATCTACGAGCATACACCTCGGCACCCCGGCGCCGCCGTAACCTGTCGCAGCGGAATCGCGAGGTGGTGGCGACGTGGATGCGCACACGCACGCCAGGCACATGGCACGTGAGAGACCGGCGTTGCGCGCGCTGTCAGCGAAAAAAGAGGGCGCGTGCCAAGCATAGCCTGTGTGACGCCGCGCTCGCCTCTGTCCCCGCACGTGCTGCGGCGTGCGCTGGGTGCGTCGGTCGCGCGCGTCCAGCTCGGCCCGGTCCATGCGTCGATCGCTTCGGTTCGGCAATGCGCACGGACGGGAGCGCGAAAGCGCGGTGGCCAGAACCGAGCTCGCAGGCACGTCGCCGACACCAACCAGGCTGGTTCGCCCTCACGGATGGCGGCTGCGGTACGTGCTCCCTGCACTCGGCGTCGTCACCTGCCGGAGAGCACAGCCACTCAGATCTCCTCACGCCACATCGCGCGTCGCCCAAGGAGGCCTAACTGACACCCGCGTTCCATGCCCGCGCACCGCGCCGCCTGCGCCAGCGCGCAGTGGACACGCGTACTCTGTCGCACGAGTTCGGGTCGTCGACACTGGGGGCGCCGGCGCGTGTCGACAACAACGCTTCCCTTTCCCGAAAGAAGCCACCGCGGAAGGGCAACGCACGGTCGACGCGCGAAGGGCGGCGTGATTGCGCGCCACGCGCTCGGTTGGAGGCGAGTGACTTCCACCCACGTTCGCGACACGCGGGCGCAGGTGCGGCAGAACGTGTCCGACTTGCCCGCGCGCGTCTCCCGCTGCGCTTTGACGAGACCCTGCTCCTGCGTGCGACCTCGTGCGGTCGCGACAGTTTCGAGGACAGAGACTGACAGCGAGTGCCGCGGTCGTTCCGGCAGACCACCTCTTGCAAGGCAGGTGGCTTGGCTGGGCACGTGCGTGCTTTTCGGCAACCGCCCGTATTGGGAGAAAGGTTTCGCTCCGGCACTTGTGCACGCGTGCGTGGGGCCAGCTCTGTGTCTTTTGTCACTGTCCGACTCGCTCGGCAAGAGACCGCCGCGCAGACAGGGGTACGTAACCGAGCGGGAATTCGCGCGCGGGGATTGCATGGCGATTCAGTCCGGTCCGGTGGGTTGGTGACCGTGGCACCGCAGGCGAGCTGGCGGAGCCCGGACGGGACGCCTGTCCAAAAATGCGCCAGGCCCTAGGCACCTCGCAGAATGGGTCGTCCGGTGCGGAAGTACGTACCCGTGCTGCGCTGACGACGTCGCTAGCTGCCCTCGACGCGGAACGCGACAGGCCGAGCGCACGGGCGTTGCATGCACGGGTGTGTCGACATGCGGCAACGCGCGGCGGGACGCGCTTACTGGCGTGGCCCAACGGAACGCAGTGGGAAGCACCGCGTGTGCCACGACGCTGGTTGCAGGGGTGGTGACGTCCTCGGCACGAGGCGAGTGGCGACGACGCAAACCGTGCGCGTCGGGAATGCGGGCAAAGCGCCAGCCAAAGCTGCGGCGGAGAGACGCGCGGACAACTGCGCTAGCTGCCACAGGACCTCTGCAACCGCATAGGACACGGCACAGCAACGGTGGAGCGTGGACCTGTGGTGAGACACGGGAAGCTTTGGCCGGGCGCCACAATTGGCAACCACGCGGCTTTCTTTCGTACCAACCACACCCGGTTGTGCGCTAGGCGCGGCGTTGCCGTCGACCCGCCTTGTAGAAACGCGCACGGGTCCATCTTCCTGCATCTTGCGGGCGCGACGAGAAAGCAGAGCCCGGGCGATGGGAGACGCGGCGCTGAGCAAGGACGCTTCACCTGCACACACAGTTAGAGCGATAAGCGGCAAAGTGCGTGTCGAGCAGCAAGCTAGCACTGAAGAGCGAGGGCTTCGCAACAGAAAACACGCCAAAGGCAAGCGCATGCGAGACGCGGAACATGCAGGCCGGGGAAGGACGACTGGAGGTTGCAGGCGTTTGCAACGCTGGATGCCACACCGTCGCGCAAGCAGTGGTAGGAGACTAGGGAAACGCGCAACGCAGGTGACGCGAGCGACATGGCGAGCGCTATCAGCAGTGGGACGCAGGGGAAAGAGACCTGTACAGTGAGGGAATGTTGAGGAGAGCCTGTTTCGCAGTGAGGTGGGAGAAGGGGCAAAGCTGGCCCGCACCACCGTGGCGCGAAAGTGCGGCCGTATGCAGACCCATGGCGGGTAAGGCACTGGGGTGAATTGCAGTGAAAGCCGTGCTAGGCTACGTGACAGGAAAACGGGTGACCTTGGTCGCCGGAAGGGGTTCCGTGAGCAGTTGCCGAGGGAAGGTACCGGCATGGCGGGGACGAAAGCCGCGACAGGAGCAACTGCCTGGTGCGGATGGGGGACAAGCCGCACGAGCCAGGGCCAACGGGGGGCTCAAGAATGGCGCGTGGCTGGTGTGCTTTAGGCGAGGTGGAGCCGAGGGAAAGCAACGGTTTGTTGGCCGGACAGGGCCAACGATTCACGTTGTTTCGGGGGATCAGGCAGGGAGCACGAAAGGCTGGCGGCGATGTGCGCCCGTTTTTACGCGCGCGGAGGGTGGACGTTTTGTCTTGGGATGTTTGTGAGAGAGGGAAGACGAGAAGGGGCAAAGGGTGTTACAGGCAGGGAAGTGGAGCCGATGTGGTAAGAAAGCCGGGGAGACAGAAGTGAAGGGCCAGACGCATGGCGCCGAGGGGAAAGGGGACAGGCACGCAAGGTGACAGGGAAAGTGTGGAGCAAGAAGACACAGGGGACAGGGAATGAAGGGGGAGGAGGGCCAGCGTGGGCCGTGGGTTAAGTAAGGAGAGTGGCGCACAGAGATTGTGCAGCGGTGGGAAAAGACGGCAGTAGTACGCAGCGGTATGGGAGGAAAGGAAGGAACTGAGAAAGCGCAGGAAGGAGGCAGAGAAGTGGAGGAGCGCGGAGCGGAGAGGTCGGGAGGGGGCCGATCAACAGGGTAGGAGCGGTCTGCGTTTTGAACGCGCGAGGCCTGAGGCAGAGGCGGAAAAGTGGTGGAAACGAAGGAAGGCAAGCACGACAAAGCACGGTGGCGCATCGCGCCGGGAGGTGCTGCGGGGCGACCGAGAGAGCAGGTAGAAAATGAGAATGTAGGTAAAAGGGGAAAGGGCGCGACCGTGTGAGACATGGCGAGGAAAGCACGTGCGGGGCGGGTCACGAAGGGCGCAGGACCGTGGCCGGCTGTAACACGAAACGACAGGAATGGGACAGGGGACGAAATGAGCTGAAACAGAGGAGCAGCAGCCGGACACAGGCAAAAGAATTGATGCACAGACGCGAAAAGTGACCGCAGTCTTGCCGGGGGCGTTGACGAGCCGTGAAGAACGAATGACGCAGGTAAGCATGAAGGAGGAGAAAGGGACAGACGGCAGTCACAGAGAAGAAAATAGAGGAGGAGGGAGTGAGGATGAAGGGCCAACGCAGAGGAAGTGTGTGCCTGGAAGCGGGTCGCGGGGGGAGGAGAAGCAACGTGCCAGTGGATGATCAGCAGTGACGAGCGCGCGTGTTGAGAAGGACCACATCAAAAGGGAGCTTGAAGGAAGGCTGCAAGCAAGTAGCGAAAGAAACAGCTGCAGCGTGAGGGCGAGGGGACGAAGCAAAGGGAGGCGGGCAGGGTGACGCAGGTTTTCTTGACTCTAGACACTGAAAAAGAGGACTGGAGGAAAATGGGAGAAGGAACAGAGGCAGAGCAGAAGAGAAGGCGAAAGAGGGTGACACAGGAGGATCGCAGGACCAAGAGGGGAGGTCGGGCAGGTGAGTATGGAATGAAAGCAGGGAACAATGTAAGGGGGAGGCAGAGGCGTGAGGAGGCAAAGAGTTGGGACGGTCAGTGACGAGCGCGGAGCGTTTTTGGGGAGCTACGCTTAGGGGGCTTGGGCAGCGGGAAAAGGCATGGCAGAGGTAAAGAGGGAAATAGCCACAAGGGGTGGTGGGGTCTGCGAAGCCATCGGGAGTGGCGTTTGACATATGGACCGCGAGCAAATATAGGGGACGACATGAGAGACGACGAGGAACAGGGGTGGGGCTTCGCTGACGAGAATGCACAAAGCCAGAGGGGGAGGAGAAGGACGAGGAAATGGAGGCCCGCACAGGACGAAATGAAGGCGTGCCGTGGGAAGAGAACCAGCAAACAGAGAGATGAGGGTGGGAGGTGCGGGTGGTCAAGGCACGATTTGCCATATAGAAAGGGCGTCGGGAAGGTAGAGGGAAGAAGGGAGGGAACGTGGGACCGGGACGGCAGATTAGGATAGGAGGGGGCAGGTCCGGAGGCTACAGTTTTTTTAAGGTGAAGGCACAGAGGAGGCGGCTAGGGGGGAAAGGGCCGGCAAGAAGACAGTGAGCGGTTTGGAGGCGGACCCGAAGAGGGGACATGGAGAGAACGTGAACCGGAAACAAAACGCTACAGCCTGATAAGGCCCGCCAAGCCGACTTCGGTGAAGAGAGAAGAGACAGCGCACGTGTTGGGGGGGGCAGGGGATACACAAGGTAAGCGAAAAAGGAGGTCGAAGGCAGGGCAGAAGGCAGGGGCCAGGGGCAGAACTATAGGAAGAGAAACGACAAAGTGTGGAAAAAGGGAAGTCAATCGATTGGTGCGCGCGACGAGGACCACGGTCAGCCAAATGGACAGACAGGGCGGCAGCGCGCGAAGAAGCTAGAGCAGGGAGGAGCAGAAGGCGAGAGGCGGCAACAGGACGGCGACAGGAGAAGACAGCTGAAGGTTCGACAGGACTAGCGCATGGGCGGCGGAGCCGCCGGGGGGGACGGCAGGATCGAAATGATGGCGCAGCAGAATGCGAGACTTTCGGCGGAAAAATGAAAAGACGACACAAGCGGAAAGCTTGACGCTTCTGTTGGGGGACGAGGCAGGCGGGGAACCTCGGCAGAGCTGAAAGTAGGTTTTGACAGATGAAAAGGATTTGCTGGCGCAACAAGGGAAACGAAGCGCAAGGGTGGAGCCAACGGAAGGAAGAGGAAGCCGACTAGTTGCGCGGCACACGAATGAGAGCGAGATAGTTGGGTGAGGATGGTTGCAGCACACAGCGGTGCTCAAGGGTGTTGACGTCGGGCATGTTTGGATAGGCAGCAGCCGAAACACGTCTCGAGCAATGGGCACAGGAAACAGTAGAGTGGGGGAGGAGGCAAGAAGAGACAGGACAACTCTCATGTAAAAGAAAGCCATGCAAAACAAGGAACGATAGCAGAGGACGACAAGAGCCTTTTTTTAAGTTTGGCAACGGGGAGGGAAAAAGTCGGCAAGGGCAGCAAAGGAAATCAAGGCGGACATCGCACAAACAAAAACTCAGTAGTAAAAACATAGTGAGAGGTAAAGGAACTGAGAGAGGAGAGAAAAAAGCAGATATAAGAAAAAGGAAAAAGGAAAAGGACGCTTCATCAATTGGACATCCAAGGGGAAGAGGCGCGAAACACGAGGTCTGTCCAGTCATAATTTTAAAACTTGCTTTTTCTTCTTACGCTGACGCTGACGTTGACGCAGCGAAGCGGAACCTTTTGCGGGTTCACTTAAATTTAAAATTTTAAAGAATTAAACAGAAGCCAGGATATCGGTCGGAGAAAAAAAGGGGAAATCTTTTTTTAAAATTATTGTCCTCTGCTTTCTGTTTTTTTGCGTTTTGTTCGCGATGGTTTGACAGAAGATTTACTGATGAACTATTGCTGGCTTTTTTTTTGCCTCCAAAGGAAGGGAAGTTCATGTTCACATAAAGTCGCTTTAAAAGACGGTAAGACGTGACAGAAAATAAAAGGTGTGTAGTCGCATAAACGAATCTATTTTGCAGAAGGGCTGAGGCTCAATTTTTCTTTGCTACTCTTAATTTATTGCGCTTAGTTTGTCCGATGCTGACTACTTATTTATTATTTTAATTTCTCAGCATGGAAGTTAAGAGCGGAGTGCTTATGTTTTTTTCAGGCGTTCCTTTTCTACGTTGGCGCGCTTTGTTTTGTTTTTTGGACAGTGTCTGCTGCGATTCTGTTTGCGAATGGTTTCGCTTGCGCGGGTCACTGAATCGCGCCGCTGTCCGCGTGTTTTCTTTTCGCGGCAAAAGACAGAGCGAGGATACTTGCCCTGTTTTTGCTCCTCTTGTGCGAGCGCTCTGGTGTGTCTTTTTTTCCGCTGCGAAGGGCGTGGGGCTCGCAGGCGAGAAACCTTTTCAAAGACGAAGTTGGTTTCCCATTATTCTTTCTTTCTTCTTTTTTTTTCTTAGATGTTGCTTTGAAGCTTTGGCCCGGTGAATCTTACTCTCCGTGTTTTTTCTTGAGTTTTGTGTGGCGTCGGAGCTGTGTTTTCGTGGCGCTGCGTCTTTTTAATATCTCTTTCTCTGCCGTTTGCCATGGCGCGCAGCTTGGGGCAAACAAATGCCTGACGTCGTTTCTTTTGTTTTTTTTTCTGTTTTCTTTATTTTGTTTTCTGCGCAGTCCGTGCGCGAGACTCTGAGCGATGCTTTGTGCAACCGTAGCCTTCGTAGCGTTCGCTGCGATCGTTGCGGATGGGCTTTGTTCTGTTTTTTGTGCTACTTGCCTGGGTACCTTCTTCCTATGTGTCGATTTCGAGCATGCCTTCTATTCGGCGAGCGTTGATGGTTGGATTGGCTGTCCGCCTTCCTCTTGTGGCGCAACGCTTGCGCACCGTTTTCTGAACACAAAAGGCGTGTTTTTTTAAAACAGGCGGAAGCTCGCTGGTGCTCCGCTGCTATCTTTTTCACTGAGTTGATTGCCTTTCTTGCTGCGCGCCGTGCGTTGAGACATTCGTGAGCGCGAAATATTTGCTTACCCGAAGCGGCAGGCGAGACAATCACATCACGCAACGCAACACGTCGCAAGGAAGAGGATACGCCACCGCTGAGCACTTGCCGCCGCGAACAGCATCGAAAGGAGCACCGAGCAGGTTCAAAAGGCATAGACGCAAGTCGAGGGAGAAAAAGGCGAAGGACCCGACACGCAAAAGCAGTGCCGACTATGTCGGCGGGCATGGCCCTTCCGCTCCTTTTTTCCGCTGGCTCCTGCGCATGCGAAATCGGTTGCCTGCCGTGCTTTGCGTCTGTGCGCGGCCCGTCGCTTCGAGCAACCCAAAGACACTCAGACATCAAAGGGTTAAAAAATTCGAGTGCTGCGCTCCGTGGCCGTTCTCCTCCTTGCGCCGAGCGATTTGGCCAAAAAGGAAAAACGTGTCGTTACACATCAACGGAGAGCACCAGGCAACAAAGATAAAAGGCAAACAAAAGAAGAAAAACATAAAAGAAAAGAAAAAGAAAAAAAAGGGAAAGGAAAAGAAAAAGAGAAAAAGGTAAGCCGACGCGTCGAGGCAGCGAGCGAAAAGCAATTTAAGGCAATGCGGGGAAAAACGCTACCTAAAGAAGGGAGTGACGTGCGATTTCGAAAGAACACCCTTCTTCAACAAAAGCGCCTTGCCATTTTCTTGTCAAACACGCTTCTCCGTCCCTTCGCCTTTTTTTTTCTGTTGCTTTTTTTTTTTGCGCTGCCTGCTTCCGGTGTTGTCCGCCAAATTCGTTTCTCGCTAGTTCCCACCTTTCTCGATGCCCTTCCTCGCGTGCGCGCGTCACGCTTCCCAGCCCAGAAAAACACGCAGCGACAAAAAGAGCATGAGGGACCTTATGCCTTTTACTTTCCGCTGAGGCTGTGTCGTCGGTGTGTCTCCGATTCTTGTCTTTTTTCGCCCTCCTTTCTTCTTTGTTTCTTGTTTCGTGTTTGGGCCGCATAACCGCCCGCGTCCTTTTTTGAAACAATAGGCGGCGCAACACGCCCTAAGCAGCACAGCGACAGAACAAATTAAAGCGTTAAAAATTTCTTATTTGTTGCGACGCTCGTTGCTTGCTGAGCGATGTGTTTCTGTGCCTTGTTGCCGTTTTTCCATTCCGTGTCATTTGTGTCTGCTGTTCTTTGTCCGTGCTCGTTTCGTGCCTCTCCGTGCGCATTCTGTTCCTGTGGACGACTCGATGTTGTTGCGGGCAACTTGCGGCGACACTTTCTGTGTTGTCTTTCTTTGGCTTCTTCTTTTCCGTGCCTGTCGTGCGTGTTCTCCCAAGCGGGCGAAGCTTTTAATCGTTCCGCGTCTTCTCCCCAGTTCCCTTTTTCTTTGTCCCTGACCTGTCCAATGTCCTTTTGCTTGCTTTGCCTTCTCCCTTTTGCTTTCGTGTGTTTCTTCTCGCTGTGTTTTCTGCGGTGCTGTGTCATTCTCTTTTTTTGTTTTGCGTTTTCTTTATTGCGCGCCTGCTCCTGTCGACTGGTGTGTGTTCCTTCTCCGGGCCCTTTTCGTCTGTATTGTCTTTCTCTTTTTTTTTTTTTTGCTTTTTGTTTTTTTTGTTGTTGTTGCTTCTCGCGTTGTTTCTTTTCCCTTCCCCTGCCGCTTCGCGCGCGTCCGTTGGTGCTCTGTTCCACTGTGCTTCTTTCTTATTTTCCTTCCCCTTCTTTTGTCTTTCCTGCTTCCTTTCGAATCACCTTTCGTGTCTCCTTCTGTGTGCCGCCGCACTTTGTTTGGTCTTCGACGCGTGTCTCTTGCCCTTGTGTCGTTTTCTGTTCCTTTGTCAAAAAACGTCCGGTGGGTGTCTTTGTCTGCGCGCCGGTGTCTGTCTGCCTTATGTTTTCCTTCGTGTTTTCTCTGTTGCGTGTCGTTTCTTTATCCGCACTTGCGTTGTGCGTTGCCTCGCAAGCGGCGTTTTCTTTTTTGGTCTGTTCCCTGGGTTGCGTCCCATGTATGGTTTGTTTCTTTCTCGCGTGTTTGTGTGCGACTGCTGTTTTTTTTCTTTTGTTTCTGTCTGGTGTGTGTTTTTTTTCTTTTGCATGACTGTGTCTGCCTCTCTGTGTCTCTTGGCCTTTTTTGCTTCTTACTGGCACTTTTCTGCTTTTGGCTGATTGTGTGTTGCTTTCTCACCTGCTGCGCCTGGCCTTTGTTTCTGCGTTTTTCTTTTTTCTTTGACGCTGCTCACGGCTGCGCTTTGTTTCGCCTGCTTTGTTGGCGTGTCGCTTCCTTGGCCCTTCCCCCTTATGCTTCCTTTCTTTGTTGTTCATTGGTGCTGTCGAGTCTTGCGTTGTTTCGCCAGCGCTGTGGTGGTGGTGTGTTTTGCCTGTGTTTGCTTTTTCCGTGTTCCTTTGTCCTGGTTGCCCTGTTTGCTTCTGCGTCTCCTGCCTTGCTGTCTTTCCTTTTTGTTTTTCTTCTCATGCTGCGTTGTTCGCGCCGTCTTGTTCTTCGTCGTTTTTCCGGCTCACTTCTTTCTTTGGTTCCTCTTTTTTCTTCCTGCTGTTGATCGTCCTTTTTGCGTGCGGTGTCCCTTGTGTTGCTTTTGTCTTTTCACATCTGCCTGTCAGTCGCGCCTTTTGGCCTGTGTTTCTTACCGTCCTGTTTTTCTTTTCCAGCACTTCCACCGCCTGTGCACACTGCGCCCTGTCTCTGCCTTTCTCTTGTTGCTTTCGCGTTCGGTGCTTTGGCGTGTTGTGTTCCCCTACCTTTTTTCTGCGCACGTTTCGTTCGTCCGCGCCGTTTTGCCTGTTCCCCCTGCTCTCTCTTGCCTCCTGTGACCTTTGCTGCTTTTGTTTTTCCTCCCCCGCACTTTTGTAGCGTCATGTCGTGCGTTGCTCTTCTCTGAGTTGCGTCGCTCGCGTGTGCAAGTCTTTTCTTCGTCCTGCTTCGTGTTTTCGTGTGCTTGTTCGTGCGTTGTTCTTTCTGTTTTTTCTCCCTGTTGCCTTTTCCCTTTTTCTTCATGGCCTGACTGTTTTCTTTTCTGCGTTGCTTTCCGCTTGGACAGTGTTCCCCCTTATCCTGTGTGTTTCATTTCGTGGTGCGTGCGGATGTTTGAAAGTGCCCTTGCTTTGTGCGTCGTGGGTGTGCGTTCCGTTCGCGCATCCTTGCGGCGTGGTGGCGTGTTGCTCAGTCTGTGCGCTATCCGCTATTTAGTGTGGCGCCGTGGCGTGTGTGGGCCTTCCTTCCTTCCCGTTGTCGCGTTGCGGTTGTGTCAGCTTGCTTTTCGGGCGATGCAGTTTGTGAGAGTGAGAGTGTGAGTGTGGGTGTGAGTGTGTTGGATTTCGTCTTCATCACTTTTCTGTTTTTTCCTTTCTTTTCTTCCTTGCCGCTTTCCTTCTCGCTCCGCTTTCTTTGGGCTGCGTCGTGTTTCGTGCGTGCCCTTTTTCTTTTCCGCGTTACGCGCTCCGCGTTTTTGTGCCAAAGTCCGACACTTGTGTTCGCATCCCGCCGTTCGTTTTTTCTGTCCTTGTTCGTCTTCGTTCCTGCGGCGCGCTTTTGTGCGTACCTGTGTGTCCCCTTTGTCGGTTGTTGCTGTCTTTGTGCGCGCTGCTTGTCCTTTGTGGTGCAAGTCACCCAAGGCGGCTCGCTTAAGTGCGGCCCGCGCTCGCGGTTTTCGCGCCGACACAGAGGCCGAGCCACAGGAACAGTGCGAACTTGTGTCGTCCTTCGTTGCGTGCGTGGTGTGCTGTGTCGCTTCTCGTGTTGCTGAGTGAAGTGTGCTCTTTGTCTGTTTCTGCGCGCGCTACTGGGTCCGTGTCTGTGTTTTTGCCTGTGCTCGAGCTGTCTTGTCCGGCTGCGGTGCCTGTACCTTCTGCGCTTTTGCGCTGTGCTGCGTGCGCGGCTCGCTGAGCGTTTCGTGTTTTTCCGTCTGTGTCAGTTCTGTGTGTGTGCGCGTCTTGCAGCCTGTGCTTTGCGTGCTCGATTTCGGCGTTGTGCTTTTTCGCGAGGTCGTATGCTGAGCGTGCAGCTCTGAGTGCCTCTGTTGCGTTTCGTAGGTTGCCCATCCACGCGGTGTGCGTTTTGCCAGATGCCACGTCACCTCCGTAGCCGATGCAACCAGTCTCTGAATTCTCGTCGAAGTCGTCGCAGTTGCCGAGTGTGTGTTTTCCGTCGTTGCTGTTTTTCCGGTCCTGCAATTTGCTTCGGAAGAGTGCGATGGCGTGTTCGTCTTCGCCCTTGTGGAAAGTTCTGTTCTTATGCGGTGCGTGGCAGACGTCCGGATTAAGTTTGTCCCAGAGGCCCTTGACGCCGCTTGCAGAACTTTGGCTGGCTGATGCTATTTCGCCGCCGCTGGGGTCTGTCCCTCCGACTGTGCACGGGTTGGCGCCAGATGCGCCCGTGCAGAGGTAGACTGCGGTGACTTCCAGGCACAGCTTTTTACTGTTCGCTGGTTGTCTCGACTTCTTCTCCCCTGTGGTGCTCCATGCCTGACTGCTTGTTGTGCTGTCTGGTGCGATCGCCTGCTGAGCCAGCGCCTGCGCCATTGCCCTCTGCGTGTTGTATGCTGTGAAAGCCGTTATGGCGGCGCATGCTCTCGTCTCCGCTTTTCTGTTGCAAACGCCCTCTGCCGTGTCGTTCGTGATTTTCTCCTCTTCTGACCAGTTTCCGACGGCTGCTTGAGCGATCCCTGCCAGCCTAGCGTTGCCTGAGTTCATTGCCCATTGCCAAGGCGCATCGTCGCGCCCGATGCCCATTGCCGCATTCAGACCCGCAAAAAATTCCGTCGCCCTGTCCACCAATGCGTCGCGCTTCACAACCTCGGCGATTTGAACCAGGTTGCACACAACGCTGATGAACGGCATGTTCGCGCCCTTCATCGCTTTTGCCGCGTCCGCGCAATCCCTCCACCCGAGTAGGAGCGCGACGACGCACGCAAGCAATATTTCTGCGTTGCGCATCCGCCTTCAACCCTTTCTCTCTCCCCCACGCGTTCCCGTTTCCGATCACCTATTGCACGTCCCGCGCCTCCTCATCGCCTTCAACCAGGTCCCGCGAACGCCTTGCCCGGCGTCCCTCCAACTCGGTGAGCGCAAACCAGGTCCCGCTACCCCCGCCAAACAAAATATGCCCTTCACTGCGCCCATGCCCCGTCTTTCGTCGCCGCCCGAGAAGCGTGCTGCGTTTGTTGCTCTGGTGCCCCCCTGGTTCGAGTTGCTTTTCCGACCCCCGTGCGCAGTCCTGCGTTGAGTGTCCGCTAGCGGCTGTCGCTTGCCTTGCTTGCCACGCGGTTCCCGTCACGCAACACCAAATGCACCGACGCCTGTTTTCTCCCGCCACTGTCGAAGTACTCCTGTCCGTTCGCGTAACGCCGAATGTGTTGCACCGCGCGCTTCGCTCAATGCCGCACACGGTCACAGCACGCTCGCAGTGCTTCTGCTTTGCGTTCCGTTGTGTTGGCCATTGGCCGTTTCGTCCGTCCCGCCGCGGTTCTCCTTCAGCCACACAGCCCGCCTCGAGCCCAAGCGTCGAGCCAAACACTCCGAGTAACGTCTCCTAGCACATCCGTTCTCTCATCCTCTCTGCTCACCTCCCACGCGCGACCTGCCAACGTCGTCCAACCGTCGATGCCTCGCCCCAAGCGCGCTTCCCCCCTGCCACGCGCGCCAACTCGACTGCCTTGCGTGCCTGAATTCGGGCTACAACGCGCGCCACTTTTGACTCCGCCTGGCCTCGCGGCGTTCCTTGTTCCCTCTTTCATTCTTCACTTCTGACGCGCCACGGTGCTGTCCACGTGCTCCTAGGTCCTGCCGGTCCCTGCTTCACCGCCCTAAAAATAACGCTGATGAACATAACCAAACACACTTCCCCTTCACCTCCAAGCTCCTCACGTCCCGCGCGTGCGAAAGGAGATGCGTCACTACGCGAGAACCGTCCTGTGTCCGTCCTCGCGTTCCTGTTCGCCAAACGCTTTCCCGACCGGTCCACCGTCCTTAGGCCAACCGGGCTCGCACCGCTGCCTCCTCCCCGGCCGGTGGACACACGCGTGCTCCCGCTTACGCTACCAGTTCCATCCTTTCTGTCCTTTTCTCCCGCGCGCCGTCCGCGGCGTTGGTTCCACTGGGACCACGCGCATCGGCCGAACGTTGCGTTCCCACAACGCTGAGGGTCGACATTGGGCCTGGTCGCTCGCTCTTCATGCGCGGCAGCCGCACCCAGAGTGCGTCGCACGCTCCGTGTGCTTCGCTAGCCCGCTGGTCAGTGCGCAGCCCGTCTATCGCCGTTCCGTCTAGCTCCGCAACGCGTCCGCGCTCCTTTCGACCATTACCTCCAGCCTGCTGCGGGCGCAATTCTCGTGCCGTGCTTCCGATCCCTCGCTCGCCACCCCGCGGCCCGTCTCGTCATCAGTGCAGTGGCGCGGTCCAGCACGTGCGGCTCGCGCCCGCCACTCACGCATGGTCAACTCCGCTCGTCTCCGCGCTTTCGCCTCCGCCTGTGGATAGGACTCGACATCGCTCGGCACGAGCGCCGGCAAGGAGGGCCCAACGCGCAACCGGCTACCTGCCAACACCAGAGGATGGCTTGTCGCAGGCGGTCCTTGCGAGGCTCAGCGGGCCACTTCCGATTCGCACTCCGGCGCTTTCCGAAGGAACCAGAGGACGCCGACGGTGACGCGCGACATTGCGCCGGCCTAACGCCTAGCGCGTCGCTGCGCGTCGGACGGCGCCTTCTGTGGCCTGCGTCGTGCCCAGCTCCCCCTTACGCTCAGTGATGGCGCAAGACAGGCGACGGCAGTTCGGCCGCAACGCGCCGCTCGGAAGGTGGAGCGCATGCCGCGTCGCGCGCCCACAACTCCGCAGTCACTTTTTCCCTGGCGGACAGCTGCACACGGCTCCCGCGCGAAATCTACGAGCATACACCTCGGCACCCCGGCGCCGCCGTAACCTGTCGCAGCGGAATCGCGAGGTGGTGGCGACGTGGATGCAAACACGCACGCCAGAGACATGGCACGTGAGAGACCGGCGTTGCGCGCCCTGTCAGCGAAAAAAGAGGAGGCGTGCCAAGCATAGCCTGTGTGACGCCGCGCTCGCCTCTGTCCCCGCACGTGCTGCGGGGCTCGCTGGCCGCCCCGGTCGCGCGCGTCCAGCTCGGCCCGGTCCATGCGTCGATCGCTTCGGTTCGGCAATGCGGACGAACGGGAGCGCGAAACAGCGGTGGCCAGAACCAAGCTCGCAGGCACGTCGCCGACACCAACCAGGCTGGTTCGCCCTCACGGTTGGCGGCTGCGCCACGTGCTCCCTGCACTCGTCGTCGTCACCTGCCGGAGAGCACAGCCACTCACATCTCCTCACGCCACATCGCGCGTCTCCCAAGGAGGCCTAACTGACACCCGCGTTCCATGCCCGCGCACCGCGCCGCCTGCGCCAGCGCGCAGTGGACACGCGTACTCTGTCGCACGAGTCCGGGTCGTCGACACTGGGGGCGCCGGCGCGTGTCGACAACAACGCTTCCCTTCCCGAAAGAAGCCACCGCGGAAGGGCAACGCACGGTCGACGCGCGAAGGGCGGCGTGATTGCGCGCCACGCGCTCGGTTGGAGGCGAGTGACTTCCACCCACGTTCGCGAGACGAGGGCGCAGGTGCGGCATAACGTGTCCGACTTGCCCGCGCGCGTCTCCCGCGTCGCTTTGACGCGACCCTGCTCCTGCGTGCGACCTCGTGCGGTCGCGACAGTTTCGAGGACAGAGACTGACAGCGAGTGCCGCGGTCGTTCCGGCAGACCACCTCTTGCAAGGCAGGTGGCGCGGCTGGGCACGTGCGTTCTCTTCGGCAACCGCCCGTATTGGGAGACAGGTTTCGCTCCGGCACTTGTGCACGCGTGCGTGGGGCCAGCTCTGTGTCTTTTGTCACTGTCCGACTCGCTCGGCAAGAGACCACCGCGCAGAACGGGGTACGTAACCGAGCGGGAATTCGCGCGCGGGGATTGCATGGCGATTCAGTCCGGTCCGGTGGGTTGGTGACCGTGGCACCCAAGGCGAGCTGGCGGACACCGGACGGGACGCCTGTCCAAAAATGCGCCAGGCCCTAGGCACCTCACAGAATGGGTCGTCCGGTGCGGAAGTACGTACCCGTGCTGCGCTGACGACGTCGCTAGCTGCCCTCGACGCGGAACGCGACAGGCCGAGCGCACGGGCGTTGCATGCACGGGTGTGTCGACATGCGGCAACGCGCGGCGGGACGCGCTTACTGGCGTGGCCCAACGGAACGCAGTGGGAAGCACCGCGTGTGCCACGACGCTGGTTGCGGGGGTGGTGACGTCCTCGGCACGCGGCGAGTGGCAACGCAACAAACCGAGTGCGTCGGGAATGCGGGCAAAGCGACAGCCAAAGCTGCGGCGGAGAGACGCGCGGACAACTGCGCTAGCTGCCACAGGACCTCTGCAACCGCATAGGACACGGCGCAGCAACGGTGGAGCGTGGATCTGTGGTGGGACACGGGAAGCTTTGGCCGGGCGCCAGAATTGGCAACCACGCGGCTTTCTTTCGTACCAACCACACCCGGTTGTGCGCTAGGCGCGGCGTTGCCGTCGACCCGCCTTGTAGAAACGCGCGAGGGTCCATCTTCCTGCATCTTGCGGGCGCGGCGCGAAAGCAGAGCCCGGGCGCTGGGAGACGCGGCGCTGAGCAAGGACGCTTCACCTGCACTAACAGTTAGAGCGATGCGCGGCAAAGTGCGTGTCGAGCAGCAAGCTAGCACTGCAGAGCGAGGGCTTCGCAACAGAAAGCACGCCAAAGGCAAGCGCATGCGAGACGCAGAAGATGCAGGCCGGGGAAGGACGACTGGAGGTTGCAGGCGTTTGCGACGCTGGATGACACGCCGTCGCGCGGGCAGTGGTAGGAGACTAGGGAAACGCGCAACGCAGGTGACGCGAGCAACATGGAGAGCGCTATCAACGGTGGGACGCAGGACAAAGAGCCCTGTACAGTGAGGGAATGTTGAGGAGAGCCTGTTTCGCAGTGAGGTGGAAGAAGGGAGACAGCTGGCCCGCACCACCGTGGCGCGAAAGTGCGGCCGTATGCAGACCCATGGCGGGTAAGGCACTGGGGTGAATTGCAGTGAAAGCCGTGCTAGGCTACGTGACAGGAAAACGGATGACCTTGGTCGCCGCAAGGGGTTCCGTGAGCAGTTGCCGAGGGAAGGGCCCGGCATGGCGGGGACGCAAGCCGCGACAGGAGCAACTACCTGGTGCGGATGGGGAACGAGCCGCACGAGCCACGGCCAACGGGGGGCTCAAGCCTGGCGCGTGGGTGGTGTGCTTTAGGCGAGGTGGAGCCGAGGGAAAGCGCCGGTTTGTTGGCCGGAGAGGGCCAACGATTCACGTTGTTTCGGGGGATCAGGCAGGGAGCACGAAAGGACGGCGGCGATGTGCGCCCGTTTTTACGCGCGCGGAGGGTGGACGTTTTGTCTTGGGATGTTTGTGAGAGAGGGAAGACGAGAAGCGGAAAAGAGTGTTACAGGCAGGGAAGTGGAGCCGATGTGGTAAGGGCGCCGGGGAGACAGAAGTGAAGGGGCAGACGCATGGCGCCGAGGGGTCAGGGGACAGGCACGCAAGGTGACAGGGAACGTGTGGAGCAAGAAGACACAGCGGAAAAGGGAATGAAGGGGGGAGGAGGGGCAGCGTGGGCCGTGGGTTAAGTAAGGAGAGTGGAGCACGAAGCTTGTGCAGCGGTGGGAAAGGATGGCAGTAGTACGCAGCGGTATGGGAGGAAAGGAAGGAAGTGAGAAAGCGGAGGAAGGCGGAAGAGAAGTGGGCGAGCGAGGAGCGGAGAGGTCGGGAGGGGGCCAATCAACAGGGTAGGAGCGGTCTGCGTTTTGAACGCGCGCGGCCTGGAGGCAGAGACGGAAAAGTGGTGGAAACGGCGGAAGGAAAGCAAGACACAGCACAGTGGCGCATCAGGCCGGCAGGTGCTGAGGGGCACGCGAGGCGTAAGGTAGAAAATGAGAATGTAGGTAAAAGGGGAAAGGGCACGACCGTGTGAGACATGGCGAGGGAAGCACGTGCGGGGCAGGTCACGCAGGGGGACGGACCGTGGCCGGCCGTAACACGAAACGAGCGGAATGGGACGAGGGACGAAATGAAAGGAAACAAGGGAACGCAAACGAGCAGGAGCAGAAGAATTGATGCACAGACGCGAAAAGTGAGCGCAGTCTTGCCGGATGCGTTGACGAGCCGTGAAGAACGAATGACGCAGGTAAGCATGAAGGAGGCGAAAGGGAACGCCGCCAGTCACAGAGCAGACAATAGAGGAGGAGGGTGTGAGGATGAGGGGGAAACGCAGAGGAAGTGTGTGCCTGGGAGCGGGTCGCGGGGAGGGGGGATGCAACGTGACAGTGCATGATCAACAGTGACAAGCGAGCGTGTTGAGACGGGCCTGCTCAAAAGGTCGCTTGAGAAAAGGCTGCAAGCAAGTAGCGAAAGAAACAGCTGCAGCGTGAGGGCGAGGGGCCGAAGCAAAGAGAGGCGGGCAGGGTGACGCAGGTTTTCTTGACTCTAGACACTGAAAAAGAGGACTGGAGGAAAATGGGCGAGGGAAAAGAGCAAGAAAAAAGGAAAAGGCAAAAGAGGGTGACAGCGGGGGAACGCAGGAGCAAGAGGGGAGGCGGGCAGGTGAGTATGAAATGAAAGCAGGGCACAATGTTTGGGGGAGGCGGAGGAGTGAGGAGGCAAAGAGTTGGGACGGGCAGTGACGAGCGCGACGCGTTTTTGGGGTGCTACGCTTAGGGGGCTTGGGCAGAGGGAAAGGGACTGGCAGAGGTAAAGAGGGAAATAGCCACAAGGGGTGGTGGGGTCTGCGAGGCCATCGGGCGCGGCGTTTGACATATGGACGGCGAAGAGATGTAGGAAACGACACGAGAGACGGACAGGCACAAGGGTAGGGCTTCGATGACGAGAATGCAGAAGGCCAAAGGGAGAGGAGAAGGACGAGGAAATGGAGGCCCGGCGCGGACGAAATGAAGGCGTGCCGTGGGAAAAGAAAGAGGAAAGCGAGAGATGAAGGTGGGAGGTCAGGGTGGTCAAGGCGCGATTTGCCATATAGAAAGGGCGTCGGGAAGGTAGAGGGAAGAAGGGAGGGAGCGTGGCACCGGGACGGAGGATTAGGATAGGCGGGGGCAGGTCCGGAGGCTACAGTTTTTTTAAGGTGAACGCACAGAGGCGGCGGCTAGGGGGGAAAGGGCCGGCAAGAAGACAGTGCGAGGTTTGGAGGCGGACCCGAAGAGGGGACATGGGACGAAAGTGAACCGGCAACAAACCGTGAAAGCCTGATACGGCCCGGAAAGCCGACTTCGGTGAAGAGAGAAGCGGAACAGCACGTTCTGGGATGGAGCAGGGGGTAGACAAGGTAAGAGAAAAAGGAGGTCAAAGGCAGGACAGAAGGCAGGGCCGAGGGGCAAAACTAGAGGACGAGAAACGACACAGTGTGGAAAAAGGGAGGTGAATCAATTGGTGCACGCGACACGGACCGAGGTGCGCCAAATGTTTGACAGACAGGGCGGCGCCGAGCGAAGAAGCTAGCGCAGGGAGGACAAGGAGGCGAGAGGCGGCAAAAGGGCGAAGACAGCACAAGACAGCTGAAGGTTCGACAGGGATAGCGGGTGGGCGGCGGAGCCGGAGAAGAGGAGAGCTGGATCGCAATAGAGGCGCAGCAAGCTGCGAGACTTTCGGAGACAGCATGAAAAGACGACACAAAAGGAAAGCTTGACGCTTCTGTTGGGGGACGAGGCAGCAGCGGAACCTCGGGAAAGACGAAGATAGGTTTTAAGCGATGAAAAGGATTTTTTCGCGCAGGCAGTGGACCGGAGCGAAAGGGGAGAGCCAACGGACGGAAGAGGAAGCCGCCTAGTTGCGCGTCGCACGAGAGAGAGAGAGATAGTTGGGAGCGAATGGTTGCGGCACACAGCGATGCTCAAGGGTGTTGACGTCGAGCATATTTGGCCAGGAAGCAGCCGAAACACGTCTAGCGCAATGGGAACGGGAAACAGTGACGTGGGGGAGGAGGCAAGAAAAGACAAGACAACTCTCATGTAAAAGAAAAGCATGCGCAGCAAGGAACGATACCAGACGGCGAACAAGTGCCTTTTTTTTAGTTTGGCAACGCGACGGGAAAGTGTCGGCAAGGAAGCCACAGGACATCAAGAAGGACATCAGACAAACAGGAACTAACTCAGCAATAAAAACATAGTGAGAGGTAAAGGAACTGAAGGAAGAAAGAAAAAAGCAGATATAAGAGAACGGAAAAAGGAAGAGGCCGCTTCATCGATTGGACTTCCAAGGCGAAGAGACGCGAAACACGAGGTCTGTCCAGTCATAATTTTAAAACTTGCTTTTTCTTCTTACGCTGACGCTGACGTTGACGCAGCGAAGCGAAACCTTACGCGCGTTCGCTTAAATTTAAAATTTTAAAGAATTGAAACGAAAAAGGATACCGGTCGAGGAAAAAACGGGGAAATCTTTTTTAAAACTTAATGTCCTCTGCCTTCTGTTTTTTTGCGTTTTGTTCGCGATGGTTTGACAGAAAATTTACTGATGAACTGTTGCTGGCTTTTTTTTTGCCTCCAAAAGAAGGGAAGTTCATGTTCACATAAAGTCGCTTTAAAAGACGGTAAGACGTGACAGAAAATAAAAGGTTACTAGTCGCATAAACGAATCTATTCTGCTGAAGTGCTGAGGCTCAAGTTTTCTTTGCTACTCTTAATTTATTGCTGTTAGTTTGTCCGATGCTGACTACTTATTTATTATTTTAATTTCTCAGCATGGAAGTTAAGAGCGGAGTGCTTATGTTTTTTTCAGGCGTTCCTTTTCTTCGTTGGCGCGCTTTGTTTTGTTTTTTGGAGAGTGTTTGCTGCGATTCTGTTTGCGAATGTTTTCGCTTGCGCGGGCCACTGAATCGCGCCGCTGTCCGCGTGTTTTCTTTTCGCGGCAAAAGACAGAGCGAGGATACTTGCCCTGTTTTTGCTTTTCCAGTGCGAGCGCTCTGATGTGTGTGCTTTTCCGCTGCCCAGGGCGTGGGGCTCGCAGGCGAGAAACCTTTTCAAAGACGAAGTTGGTTTCCCATTATTCTTTCTTTCTTCTTTTTTTTTCTTAGATGTTGCTTTGAAGCTTTGGCCCGGTGAATCTTACTCTCCTTGTTTTTTCTTGAGTTTTGTGTGGCGTCGGAGCTGTGTTTTCGTGGCGCTGCTTCTTTTTAACATCTCTTTCTCTGCCGTTTGCCATGGCGCGCAGCTTGGGGCAAACAAATGCCTGACGTCGTTTCTTTTGTTTTTTTTTCTGTTTTCTTTATTTTGTTTTCTGCGCAGTCCGTGCGGGAGACTCTGAGCGATGCTTTGTGCAACCGTAGCCCTCGTAGCGTTCGCTGCGATCGTTGTGGATGGGCTTTGTTCTGTTTTTTGTGCTACTTGCCTGGGTACCTTCTTCCTATGTGTCGATTTCGAGCTTGCCTTCTATTCGGCGAGCGTTGATGGTTGGATTGGCTGTCCGCCTTCCTCTTGTGGCGCAACGCTTGCGCACCGTTTTCTGAACACAAAAGGCGTGTTTTTTTAAAACAGTCGGCATGTCGCTGGTGCTCCGCTGTCTTCTTTTTCACTGAGCTGATTGCTTTTCTTGCTGCTCGCCGTGCGTTGAGACATTCGTGAGCGCGAAATATTTGCCTACCCGAAGCGGCAGGCGAGACAATCACATCACGCAACGCAACACG
Source organism: Trypanosoma vivax (assembly GCA_021307395.1). Lineage (NCBI taxonomy): Eukaryota > Euglenozoa > Kinetoplastea > Trypanosomatida > Trypanosomatidae > Trypanosoma > Trypanosoma vivax. The sequence goes on along the minus strand of SOPI01000546.1, from coordinate 69,427 downwards.
ACGCAACGAAAAGGATACGCCACCGCTGAGCACATGCCGCCGCGAACAGCATCGCAAGGCTTACCGCCCAGGTTCAAAAGGCATAGACGCAAGTCGAGGGACAAAAAGGCGAAGGACCCGACACGCAAAAGCAGTGCCGCCTATGTCGGCGGGCATGGCCCTTCCGCTCCTTTTTTCCGCTGCCTCCTGCGCATGCGAAATCGGTTGCCTTCCGTGCTTTGCGTCTGTGCGCGGCACCTCGTTTCGAGCAACCCAAAGACACTCAGACATCCAAGGGTTAAAAAATTCGAGTGCTGCGCGCCGTGGCCGTTCTCCGTCCTGCGCCGAGCGATTTGCCCAAAAAGGAAAAACGTGTCGTCACACATCAACGGAGAGCACCAGGCAACAAAGATAAAAGGCAAACAAAAGAAGAAAAACATAAAAGAAAAGAAAAAGAAAAAAAAGGGCAAGGAAAAGAAAAAGAGAAAAAGGTAAGCCGACGCGTCGAGGCGGCGAGCGAAAAGCAATGCAAGGCAATGCGGGAAAAAACAAAGCTAAAGAAGGGCGTGACGTGCGATTTCGAAAGAACACCCTTCTTCAACAAAAGCGCCTTGCCATTTTCTTGTCAAACACGCTTCTCCGTCCCTTCTCCTTTTTTTTTCTGTTGCTTTTTTTTTCCGCGCTGCCTGCTTCCGGTTCTGTCCGCCAAATTCGTTTCTCGCTATGTCCCACCTTTCTCGATGCCCTGCCTCGCGTGCGCGCGTCACTTGTCCCTGCCCAGAAAAACACGCAGCGACGAAACGAGCATGAGGGACCTTATGCCTTTTACTTTCCGCTGAGGCTGTGTCGTCGGTGTGTCTCCGATTCTTGTCTTTTTTCGCCCTCCTTGTTTCTTTGTTTCTTGTTTCGTGTTTGGGCCGCATCTTCGCCCGCGTCCTTTTTTGAAACAATAGGCGGCGCAGCACGCCCTAAGCAGCAAAGAGACAGAACAAATTAAAGCGTTAAAAATTTCTTATTTGTTGCGACGCGCGTTGCTTGCTGAGCGATGTGTTTCTGTGCCTTGTTGCCGTTGTTCCATTCCGTGTCTTTTGTGTCTGCTGTTCTTTGTCCGTGCCTCTTCGTGCCTTGCCGTGCGCATTCTGGTCCTGTGGCCGACTCGATGCTGTTGCGGGCTACTTGCGGCGACACTTTCTGCGTTGTCTTTCTTTGGCTGCTTCTTTTCCTGGCCTGTCGTTCGTGTTCTTCCAAGCGGGCGAAGTTTTTAATCGTTCCGCGTCTCTCCCCAGTTCCCTTTTTCTATGTCCCTGTCCTGTCCAATGTCCTTTTGCTTGCTTTGCCTTCCTCCTTTTGCGGTCGTGTGTTTCTTCTCGGTGTTTGTTCTGCGCAGCTGTGTCATTCTCTTTTTTTGTTTGCTTTTTCTTTATTTCGCGTCTGCTTCTGTCGACTGGTGTGTGTTCCTTCTCCGTTCCCTTTCCGTCTGTATTGTCTTTCTCTTTTTTTTTTTTTTGCTTGTTGTTTTTTTTGTTCTTGTTGCTTCTCGCGTTGTTTCTTTTCCCTTTTCCTGCCGCTTCGCGCGCGTCCGTTGGTGCTCGTTCCACTGTGCTTCTTTCTTATTTTCCTTCCCTTTCTTTTGTCTTTCCTGCTGCCTTTCGAATCACCTTTCGTGTCTCCTTCTGTGTGCCGCCGCACTTTGTTTGTTCTTCGACGCGTGTCTGTTGCCTTTGTGTTGTTTTCTGTTCCTTTGTCAAAAAACGTCTGGTGGGTGTCTTTGTCTGCGCGCCGGTGTCTGTCTGCCTTATGTTTTCCTTCGTGTTTCTCTGTTGCGTGTCGTTTCCTTATCCGCACTTGCGTTGTGCGTTGCGCCGCAATCGGCGTTTTCTTTTTTGGTCTGTTCCCTGGCTTGCGTCCTTTGTATGGTTTGTTTCTTTCTCGCGTGTTTGTGTGCGACGGTTGTTTTTTTCTTTTTCTTCTGTCTGGTGTGTCTTTTTTTCTTTTGCATGACTGTGTCTGCCTCTCTGTGTCTCTGGCCTTTTTTGCTTCTTACTGGCACTTTTCTGCTTTTGGCTGATTGTTTGTTGCTTCTCACCTGCCGTGCTGGCCGTTGTTTCTGCGTTTTTCTTTTTTCTTTGACGCTGCTCACGGCTGCGATTTGTTTCGCCTGCTTTGTCGGCGTGTCGCTTCCTTCGCCCTTTTCCCCTATGCTTCCTTTCTTTGGCGTTCATTGGTGCTGTCGAGTCTTGCGTTGTTTCTGCAGCGCTGTGCTGGTGGTGTGTTTTGCCTGTCTGTTCTTTTTCCGTGTTCCTTTGTCCTGCTTGCCCTGTTTGCTGTTGCGCCTCCTGCCTTGCGCTCTTTCCTTTTGTTTGTCTTCTCATTCTGCGTTGTCGCGCCTGCTTTTTCTTTGTCGTTTTTCCGCGCCACTCTTTCTTTGGGCCCTCTTTTTTCTTCCTGCTGTTGATGTTCCTTTTTGCGTGCGGTGTCCCTTGTTGTGCTTTTGTCTTTTCACATTTGCCTGTCAGTCGCGCCTTTTGTCCTGTGTTTCTTACCGTCCTGTTTTTCTTTTCCAGCACTTCCACCGCCTGTGCTCACTGTCCCTGTCTCTGCCTTTCTCTTGTTGCTTTCGCGTTCGGTGCTTTGGCGTGTTGTTTTCCCCTACCTTTTTTCTGCGCACGTTTCGTTCGTCCGCGCCGTTTCGCCTGTTTCCCCTTGTCTCTCTTGCCTCCTGTGACCTTTGTCGTTTTGTTTTTCCTCCCCCGCACTTTTGTATCGTCATTTCGTGCGTTGCTCTTCTCTGAGTTGCGCTGCTCGCGTGTGCAAGTCTTTTCTTCTTCCTGCTTCGTGTTTTCGTGTGCTTGTCGTGCGTTGTTCTTTCTGTTTTTTCTCCCTGTTGCCTTTTCCCTTTTTCTTCATGCCTGACTGTTTCTTCTCTGCGTTTCTTTCCGCGCGGACAGTGTTTCCCCTTATCCTGTGTGTTTCATTTCGTGGTGCGTGCGGATCTTTGAAAGTGCCCGTGTTTTGTGCGTCGTGGGTGTGCGTTCCGTTCCCGCATCTGGCGGCGTGGTGGCGTGTTGCTCAGTCTGTGCGCTTTCCGCTATTTAGTGTGTCGCCGTGGTGTGTGCGTTCCTTCCTTCCTTCCCGTTGTCGCGTTGCGGTTGTGTCAGCTTGCTTTTCAGGCGATGCAGTGTGTCAGAGTGAGAGTGTGAGTGTGGGTGTGAGTGTGTTCGATTTCGTCTTCAACACTTTTCTTTTTTTCCTTTCTTTTCTTCCTTGCTTTTGCCTTCTCGGTCCGTTTTCTTTGGGCTGCGTCGTGTGCGTGCGTTTCCTTTTTCTTTCCGCGTTACGCGCTCCGCTTTTTGTGCCAAAGTCCGACACCTGTGTTCGCAGCTGGCTGTCCGTTTTTTCTGTCCTTGTTCGTCTTCGCTCCTTCGGCGCGCTTTTGTGCGTACCTGTGTGTCCCCTGTGTCGGTGTTGCTGTCGTTGTGCGCGCTGCTTACCCTTTGGGTGCAAGTCCCCCAAGGCGGCTCGCTTAAGCGCCGGCTCGCTTAAGTGCGGTTCGCGTCGCGGTTTTCGCGCCGACCAGAGGCCGAGCCACAGGCCGAGTGCGAACGTGTGTCTTCCTTCGTTGCGTGCGTGGTGTGCTGTGTCGCTCCTCTTGTTGCTGAGTGAATTGTGCTCGTTGGCTTGTCTCCGTCGTCTCCTGGGTGTGTGGCTGTGTTTTTGCCTGTGCTCGTTCGTCTTGTCCGGCCACTGCTGCTGTACCTTGTTGTGTTGCCGCTGTGCTGCGTGTGCGGCTTTTCAGCGTTTCGTGTTTTTTCGTCTGTGTCAGTCCTGTGTGTGTGCGCGTCTTGCAGCCTGTGCTTTGATGCTCGATTTCGTCGATTGCTTTTTTGCGGTTCGTATGCTGAGCGTGCAGCTCTGAGGCTTTGTCGCTTCGGGAGGCTGTCCATCCACGCGGTGTGCGTTTCGCCAGATGCCACGTTACTTGCGTATCCGATGCATCCTGTGTCTGAGTCACGTTGAAGTTGGCGCAGTTGCCGAGTGTGTGTTTTCCGTCGTTGCTGTTTTCCGGTCTGCAATTTGCTTCGGAAGAGTGCGATGGCGTTTTCGTCTTCGCCGTCGTGGAAAGTTCTGTCTTATCGGTTCGTGGCAGACGGCCGGTCTAAGCTTCCCCAGAGGCCCCTGACGTCCCTGCACTCGTTTGGGCGCTCGATTCTATCGCCCGCCGCTGGGGTCCTGCCTCCGACGTGCACGGGTTGTTGCAGAGGTGCCCGTGCAGAGGTAGACTGCGGTGGCAGCCAGGCACAGCTCGAACTGTTTTCCGTCGTCCTTGTTCCTTTTCCCCTTTGGTGATCCATGCCTGTGGCGTGCCCGATCGTCTGGTTCACCGCTTCCTGAGCCGCCTCGCGGGCCACCTTCGTCTGTTCCGTGTATTGTTGAAAGCCTTTATGGCGGCGCATGCGAGCGTGTCTTGTTCGTGCTGCAAACGCCCCCTGCGTTGTCCGCGTGATGTTTGCATCTTGTGACCAGTTGCCGATGGCTGCTTGAGCGAGCCTTGCCAGCCTAGCGTTGCCTGAGTTCAGTGCCCATTGCCAAGGCGCATCGTCGTGCCCGATGCCCATTGCCGCATTCAGAGCCGCAAAAAATTGCTGCTCCTTGTCCACCAATGCGTCGCGCTTCACAACCTCGGCGATTTGAACCAGGTTGCACACAATGCTGATGAACGGCATGTTCGCGCCCTTCTTCGCTTCCTGCGCGTCCGCGCATTCCCTCCACCCGAGTGCGAGCGCGACGACGCACGCAAGCAATATTTCTGCGTTGCGCATCCACCTCTAACCCTTTTCTCTCCTTCCCACGCGTCCCCGTTTCCGATCACCTATTGCACGTCCCGCGCCTCCTCATCGCCTTCAATCTGTTCCCGCGAACGCCTTGCCCGGCGGCCCTCCAACTCGGTGGGCACAAACCAGGTCCCGCTACCCCTGCCAAACAAAATATGCCCTTCACTGTGCCCATGCCCCGTCTTTCGTCGCCGCTCGAGAAGCGTGCTTCGTTTTCTGTTCTGGTGCCCCCCTGGTTCGAGTTGCTAGTCCGACCCCCTTGCGCAGTCCTTTGTTGAGTGTCCGCTAGCGGCTGTCGCTTGCCTTGCTTGCCACGTGGTTCCCGTCACGCAACACCAAATGCACCGACGCCCGTTTCCTCCCGCCACTGTTGAAGTATTCCTGCCCGTCCGCGTAACGCCGAATGTGTTGCACCGCGCGCTTCGCTCAACGCCGCACACGGTCACAGCACGCTCGCAGTGCTTCTGCTGTGCGTTCCGTTGTGTTGGCCATTGGCCGTTTCGTCCGTCCCGCCGCGGTTCTCCTTCAGCCACACAGCCCGCCTCGAATCCAAGCGTCGATCCAAACCCTCCGAGTAACGTCTCCTAGCACATCCTTTCTCTCATCCTCTCTGCTCACCTCGCCCGCGCGACCTGCCAACGTCGTCGAACCGTCCATGCCTCGTCCCAAGCGCGCTTCCCCCCTGCCACGCGCACCAACTCGACTGCCTTGCGTGCCTGAATTCGGGCTACACAGCGCGCCACTTTTGACTCCGCCTGGCCTCGCGGCGTTCCTTGTTCCCTCTTTCATTCTTCACTTCTGCCGCGCCACGGGCCTGTCCACGGTCTCCTAGGTCCTGCCGGTCCCTGCTTCACCGCCCTAAAAATAACGCTGATGAACATAACCAAACACACGTCCCCTTCACCTCCGTGCTGCTCACTTCCCGCGCGTGCGCAAGGAGATGCGTCACTACGCGAGAACCGTCCTGTGTCCGTCCTCGCGTTCCTGTTCGCCAAACGCTTTCCCGACCGGTCCACCGTCCGCAGGCCAACCGGGCTCGCACCGCTGCCTCCTCTCCGGCCGGTGGACACACGCGTGCTCCCGCTTACGCTACCAGTTCCATCCTTTCTGTCCTTTTCTCCCGAGCGCCGTCCGCGGCGTTGGTTCCACTGGCACCACGCGCATCGGCCCAAACGGCGCGTTCCCACAACGCTGAGGGTCGACATTGGGCCTGGTCGCTCGCTCTTCGTGCGCGGCAGCCGCACCCAGAGTGCGTCGCACGCTCCGTGTCCTTCGCTAGCCCGCTGGTCAGTGCGCAGCCCGTCTATCGCCTTTCCGTCTATCTCCGCAACGCGTCCGCTCTCCTTTCGACCATTACCTCCAGCCTGCTGCGGGCGCAATTCCTGTGCCGTGCTTCCGATCCCTCGCTCGCCACCCCGCGGCCCGTCTCGTCATCAGTGCAGTGGCACGGCCCAGCACGTGCGATTCGCGCCCGCCACTCACGCATGCGCAACTCCGCTCGTCGCCGCGCTTTCGCCTCCGCCTGTGGATAGGACTCGACATCGCTCGGGACGAGCGCCGGCGAGGAGGGCCCAACGCGCAACCGGCCACCTGCCAACACCAGAGGATGGCTTGTCGCAGGCGGTCCTTGCGAGGCTCAGCGGGCCACTTCCGATTCGCACTCCGGCGCTTTCCGAAGGAACCAGAGGACGCCGACGGTGACGCGCGACATTGCGCCGGCCTAACGCCTAGCGCGTCGCTGCGCGTCGGACTGCGCCTTCTGTGGCCTGCGTCGTGCCCAGCTCCCCCTTACGCTCAGTGATGGCGGCAGACAGGCGACGGCAGTTCGGCCGCAACGCGCCGCTCGGAAGGTGGAGCGCATGCCGCGTCGCGCGCCCACAACTCCGCAGTCACTTTTTCCCTGGCGGAGCGCTGCACACGGCTCCCGCGCGAAATCTACGAGCATACACCTCGGCACCCCGGCGCCGCCGTAACCTGTCGCAGCGGAATCGCGAGGTGGTGGCGACGTGGATGCAAACACGCACGCCAGGCACATGGCACGTGAGAGACCGGCGTTGCGCGCCCTGTCAGCGAAAAAAGAGGGCGCGTGCCAAGCATAGCCTGTGTGACGCCGCGCTCGCCTCTGTCCCCGCACGTGCTGCGGGGCTCGCTGGCCGCCCCGGTCGCGCGCGTCCAGCTCGGCCCGGTCCATGCGTCGATCGCTTCGGTTCGGCAATGCGCACGCACGGGAGCGCGAAAGCGCGGTGGCCAGAACCGAGCTCGCAGGCACGTCGCCGACACCAACCAGGCTGGTTCGCCCTCACGGATGGCGGCTGCGGTACGTGCTCCCTGCACTCGTCGTCGTCACCTGCCGGAGAGCACAGCCACTCACATCTCCTCACGCCACATCGCGCGTCGCCGCGGAGGCCTAACTGACACCCGCGTTCCATGCCCGCGCACCGCGCCGCCTGCGCCAGCGCGCAGTGGACACGCGCACTCTGTCGCACGAGTTCGGGTCGTCGACACTGGGGGCGCCGGCGCGTGTCGACAACAACGCTTCCCTTTCCCGAAAGAAGCCACCGCGGAAGGGCAACGCACGGTCGACGCGCGAAGGGCGGCGTGATTGCGCGCCACGCGCTCGGTTGGAGGCGAGTGACTTCCACCCACGTTCGCGACACGCGGGCGCAGGTGCGGCATAACGTGTCCGACTTGCCCGCGCGCGTCTCCCGCTGCGCTTTGACGCGACCCTGCTCCTGCGTGCGACCTCGTGCGGTCGCGACAGTTTCGAGGACAGAGACTGACAGCGAGTGCCGCGGTCGTTCCGGCAGACCACCTCTTGCAAGGCAGGTGGCTTGGCTGGGCACGTGCGTTCTCTTCGGCAACCGCCCGTATTGGGAGAAAGGTTTCGCTCCGGCACTTGTGCACGCGTGCGTGGGGCCAGCTCTGTGTCTTTTGTCACTGTCCGACTCGCTCGGTAAGAGACCACCGCGCAGAACGGGGTACGTAACCGAGCGGGAATTCGCGCGCGGGGATTGCATGGCGATTCAGTCCGGTCCGGTGGGTTGGTGACCGTGGCACCGCAGGCGAGCTGGCGGAGCCCGGACGGGACGCCTGTCCAAAAATGCGCCAGGCCCTAGGCACCTCACAGAATGGGTCGTCCGGTGCGGAAGTACGTACCCGTGCTGCGCTGACGACGTCGCTAGCTGCCCTCGACGCGGAACGCGACAGGCCGAGCGCACGGGCGTTGCATGCACGGGTGTGTCGACATGCGGCAACGCGCGGCGGGACGCGCTTACTGGCGTGGCCCAACGGAACGCAGTGGGAAGCACCGCGTGTGCCACGACGCTGGTTAGAGGGGTGGTGAACTCCTCGGCACGCGGCGAGTGGCAACGACACAAACCGTGTGCGTCGGGAATGCGGGCAAAGCGCCAGCCAAAGCTGCGGCGGAGAGACGCGCGGACAACTGCGCTAGCTGCCACGGGACCTCTGCAACCGCATAGGACACGGCGCAGCAACGGTGGAGCGTGGATCTGTGGTGGGACACGGGAAGCTTTGGCCGGGCGCCAGCATTGGCAACCACGCGGCTTTCTTTCGTACCAACCACACCCGGTTGTGCGCTAGGCGCGGCGTTGCCGTCGACCCGCCTTGTAGAAACGCGCACGGGTCCATCTTCCTGCATCTTGCGGGCGCGGCGCGAAAGCAGAGCCCGGGCGCTGGGAGACGCGGCGCTGAGCAAGGACGCTTCACCTTTACACACAGTTAGAGCGGTGCGCGGCAAAGTGCGTGTCGAGCAGCAAGCTAGCACTGCAGAGCGAGGGCTTCGCAACAGAAAGCACGCCAAAGGCAAGCGCATGCGAGACGCGGAACATGCAGGCCGGGGAAGGACGACTGGAGGTTGCAGGCGTTTGCGACGCTGGATGCCACGCCGTCGCGCAAGCAGTGGTAGGAGACTAGGGAAACGCGCAACGCAGGTGACGCGAGCAACATGGAGAGCGCTATCAACAGTGGGACGCAGGGGAAAGAGCCCTGTACAGTGAGGGAATGTTGAGGAGAGCCTGTTTCGCAGTGAGGTGGAAGAAGGGAGACAGCTGGCCCGCACCACCGTGGCGCGAAAGTGCGGCCGTATGCAGACCCATGGCGGGTAAGGAACTGGGGTGAATTGCAGTGAAAGCCGTGCTAGGCTACGTGACAGGGAAACGGGTGACCTTGGTCGCCGCAAGGGGATCCGTGAGCAGTTGCCGAGGGAAGGGACCGGCATGGCGGGGACGCAAGCCGCGACAGGAGCAACTGCCTGGTGCGGATGGGGGACGAGCCGCACGAGCCACGGCCAACGGGGGGCTCAAGCCTGGCGCGTGGGTGGTGTGCTTTAGGCGAGGTGGAGCCGAGGGAAAGCGCCGGTTTGTTGGCCGGACAGGGCCAACGATTCACGTTGTTTCGGGGGATCAGGCAGGGAGCACGAAAGGACGGCGGCGATGTGCGCCCGTTTTTACGCGCGCGGAGGGTGGACGTTTTGTCTTGGGATGTTTGTGAGAGAGGGAAGACGAGAAGCGGAAAAGGGTGTTACAGGCAGGGAAGTGGAGCCGATGTGGTAAGGGCGCCGGGGAGACAGAAGTGAAGGGGCAGACGCATGGCGCCGAGGGGAAAGGGGACAGGCACGCAAGGTGACAGGGAAAGTGTGGAGCAAGAAGACACAGGGGGACAGGGAATGAAGGGGGAGGAGGGGCAGCGTGGGCCGTGGGTTAAGTAAGGAGAGTGGAGCACGAAGCTTGTGCAGCGGTGAGAAAGGTTGGCAGTAGTACGCAGCGGTATGGGAGGAAAGGAAGGAACTGAGAAAGCGGAGGAAAGCGGAAGAGAAGTGGAGAAGCGCGGAGCGGAGAGGTCGGGAGGGGGCCAGTCAACAGGGTAGGAGCGGTCTGCGTTTTGAAAGCGCGAGGCCTGGAGGCAAAGACGGAAAAGTGGTGGAAACGAAGGAAGGAAAGCAAGACACAGCACAGTGGCGCATCGAGCCGGAAGATGCTGCGGGGCACGCGAGGCAGCAGGTAGAAAATGAGAATGTAGGTAAAAGGGGAAAGGGCGCGACCGTGTGAGACATGGCGAGGGAAGCACGTGCGGGGCAGGTCACGCAGGGCGACGGACCGTGGCCGACCGTAACACGAAACGAGCGGAATGGGACAGTGAACGAAATGAAAGGAAACAAGGGCATGCAGACGAGCAGGGGCAGAAGAATTGATGCACAGACGCGAAAAGTGAGCGAAGTCTTGCCGGATGCGCTGACGAGCCGTGAAGAACGAATGACGCAGGTAACAATGAAGGAGGAGAAAGGACACGACGACAGTCACAGAGAAGAAAATAGAGGAGGAGGGTGTGAGGATGAAGGGGCAACGCAGAGGAAGTGTGTGCCTGGAAGCGGGTCGCGGGGAGGGGGGAAGCAACGTGACAGTGGCTGATCAACAATGCCAAGCGAGCGTGTTGAGGAGGGCCTGCTCAAAAGGACGCTTGAAGGAAGGCTGCAAGCAAGTACAGAGAGAAACAGATACAGCGTGAGGGCGAGGGGCCGAAGCAAAGAGAGGCGGGCAGGGTGAAGCAGGTTTTCTTGACTCTAGACACTGAAAAAGAGGACTGGAGGAAACTGGGCGAGGGAAAAGAGCAAGAAAAAAGAAGAAGCAGAAGAGGGTAGCAGCGGAGGATCGCAGGAGAAAGAGGGGAGGACGGGCAGGTGAGTATGAAATGAAAGCGGGGAACAATGTTTGGGGGAAGCGGAGGCGTGAGGAGGCAAAGAGTTGGGCAGGGCAGTGACGAGCGCGGAGCGTTTTTGGGGTGATACGCTTAGGGGGCTTGGGCAGAGGGAAAGGGACTGGCAGAAGTAAAGAGGGAAATAGACACAAGGGGTGGTGGGGTCTGCGAGGCCATCGGCAACGGCGTTTGAGATATGGACGGTGAAGAGATGTAGGAAACGACATGAGAAGCGACGAGGGACAAGGGTGGGGCTTCGATGGCGAGAATGCAGAAGGCCAGAGGGGGAGGAGAAGGACGAGGAAATGGAGGCCCGGCGCGGACGAAATGAAGGCGTGCCGTGGGAAAAGAAAGAGGAACGCGAGAGATGAAGGTGGGAGGTCAGGGTGGTCAAGGCGCGATTTGCCATATAGAAAGGGCGTCGGGAGAGTAGAGGGAAGAGGGGAGGGAACGTGGCACCGGGACGGAGGATTAGGATAGGCGGGGGCAGGTCCGGAGGATACAGTTTTTTTAAGGTGAAGGCACAGAGGAGGCGGCTAGGGGGGAAAGGAACGGCAAGAAGACAGTGAGAGGTTTGGAGGAGGACCCAAAGAGGGGCCATGGGACGAAAGTGAACCGGCAACAAAACGCAAGCGCCTGATAAGGCCCACCAAGCCGACTTCAGTGACGAGAGAGGCGGAAGCGCACGTTCTGGGGTGGGGCAGGGGATGCACAAGGTAAGCGAAAGAGGAGGTCGTCGGCAGGACAGAAAGCAGGGCCAACGGGCAGAACTAGAGGACGGGAAACGACAAAGTGTGAAAAAAGGGAGGTGAATCAATTGGTCTGCGCGACACGGACCGAGGTGCGCCAAATGTTTGACAGAAGGGGCGAGGCCGAGCGAAGAAGCAAGCGAAGGGCGGACAAGGAGGCGAGAGGCGGCAAAAGGGCGAAGACAGCACAAGACAAGTGAAGGTTCGACAGGGATAGCGGGTAGGCGGCGGAGCCGATGAAGAGGAGGGCTGGATCGCAATAGAGGCGCAGCGAGCTGCGAGCATTTCGGAGACACAATGAAAAGACGACACAAAAGGAAAGCTTGACGCTTCTGTTGGGGGACGAGGCAGGCGCGGAACCTCGGGAGCGCTGAAGATAGGTTTTAAGCGATGAAAAGGGTTTTTTCGCGCAGGCAGGGGCACGGACCGAACGGGGAGAGCCAACGGATGGAAGAGGAAGCCGCCTAGTTGCGCGTCGCACAAAAGACAGAAAGATAGTTGGGAGCGGATGGTTGCAGCACACAGCGCTGCTCAAGGGTGTTGACGACGAGCAGGATTGGCCGGAAAGCACACGAAACACGTCTCGCGCAATGGGAACAGGAAACAGTGACGTGAGGGAAGAGGCAAGAAAAGACAAGACAACTCTCATGTAAAAGAAAAGCATGCGCAGCAAGGAACGATAGCAGACGGCGGCCAAGTGCCTTTTTTTTAGTTTGGCAACGCGACGGGAAAAAGTCAAAAAGGAAGCCACAGGACATCAAGAAGGACATCAAACAAACAGGAACTAACTCAGCAATAAAGACATAGTGAGAGGTACAGGAAATGAAAGAAGAGAGAAAAAAGCAGATATAAGAGAACGGAAAAAGGAAGAGGACGCTTCATCGATTGGACTTCCAAGGCGAAGAGCAAGGAAACACGAGGTCTGTCCAGTCATAATTTTAAAACTTGCTTTTTCTTCTTGCGTTGACGTTGACGCAGAGCAGCGAAGCGAAACCTTTTGCGCGTTCACTTAAATTTAAAATTTTAAAGAATTAAACAGAAAAAAGGATATCGGTCGATGAGGAAAAGGGGAAATCTTTTTTTAAAATTATTGTCCTCTGCTTTCTGTTTTTTTGCGTGTTGTTCGCGATGGTTTGACGGAGCATTTACTGATGAACTATTGTTGGCTTTTTTTTTGCCTCCAAAACGAGGGATTTTCATGTTCACATAAAGTCGCTTTAAAAGACGGGAAGCCGTGACAGAAAATAAAAGGTAAATAGTCGGATAAACGAATCTATTTTGCTGAAGTGCTGAGGCTCAATTTTTCTTTGCTAATCTTAATTTATTGGGCTTTGTTTGTACGATGCTGACTACTTATTTATTATTTTAATTTCTCAGCATGGAAGTTAAGAGCGGAGTCTTTATGATTTTTTTACGTTGTTCCTTTTCTTCGTTAGCGCGCTTTGTTTTGTTTTTTGGAGAGTGTTTGCTGCGAGTCTGTTTGTAAATGGTTTCGGTTGCGCGGGTCACTGAATCGCGCCGCTGTCCGCGTGTTTTCTTTTCGCGGCAGAAGACATAGCGAGGATACTTGGCCTGTTTTTGCTTTTCTTGTTTGAGCGCTCTGGTTTGTCCCTTTTTCCGCTGCGAAGGGCGTGGGACTCGCAGGCGAGAAACCTTTTCAAAGATGAGGTGAATTTCCCATTATTCTTTCTTTCTTCTTTCTTTTTCTTAGATGTTGCTTTGAAGCTTTGGCCCGGTGAATCTTACGCATCGTTTTTTTTCTTGAGTTTTGGTTGGCTTCGGAGCTGTGTTTTCGTGGCGCTGCGTCTTTTTAATATCTCTTTCTCTGCCGTTTGCCATGGCGCGCACCTTGGGGGCGACAAATGCCTGACGTCGTTTCTTTTGTTTTTTTTTTTGTTTTCTTTTTTTTGTTTTCTTCGCAGTCCGTGCGCGAGACTCTGTGCGATGCTCTCTGCAACCGTAGCTTTCGTAGCGTTTGCTGCGATCGTTGCGGATGGGCTTTGTTCTGTTTTTTGTTCTACTTGCCTGGGTGCCTTCTTCCTATGTGTCGATTTCGCGCATGCCTTCTATTCGGCGAGCGTTGATGGTTGGCTTGGCTGTCCGCCTTCCTCTTGTGGCGCAACGTTTGCGCACCGTTTTCTGAAAAGAAAAGGGATGTTTTTTAAAAACAGCAGGCGACTCACTGGTAGTTCGCTGCTTTCTTTTTCACTGAGCTGATTGCCTTTCTTGCTAAGTGCCGTGCGTTGAGACATTCGGGACAGCTAAATATTTTCTTACCCGAAGCGGCAGGTGAGACAATCACATGACGCAACGCAACACGACAAAGAGAAACGGCTACGCCACCGCTGAGCACTTGCCGCCGCGAACAGCATCGCAAGGCGCACCGCGCAGGTTCAAAAGGCATAGACGCAAGTCGAGGGAGGAAAAGGCGAAGGACCCGAAACGCAAAAGCAGTGCCGACTATGTCGGCGGGCATGGCCCTTCCGCTCCTTTTTACCGCTGGCTCCTGCGCATGCGAAATCGCTCGCCTGCCGTGCTTTGCGTTTGTGCGCGGCCCTCGTTTCGAGCAACCCAAAGACACTCAGCCATCCAAGGGTTAAAACATTCGAGCGCTGCGCGCCGTGCCCGTTCTCCGCCCTGCGCCGAGCGATTTGGACAAAAAGGAAAAACGTGTCGTCACACATCAAAGGAGCGCAACAGGCAACAAAGATAAAAGGACAAAAAAAGAAGAAAAAAATAAAAGAAGAGAAAAAGAAAACAAAGGGCAAGGAAAAGAAAAAGAGAAAAAGGTAAGCCGACGCGTCGAGGCAGCGAGCGAAAAGCAAAACAAGGCAATGCGGGAAAAAACGCTACCTAAAGAAGGGCGTGACGTGCGATTTCGAAAGAACACCCTTCTTCAACAAAAGCAACTTGCCATTTTCTTGTCAAACACGCTTCTCCGTCCCTTCGCCTTTTTTTTTCTGTTGCTTTTTTTTTTTGCGCTGCCTGCTTCCGGTGGTGTCCGCCAAATTCGTTTCTCGATAGTTCCCACCTTTCTCGATGCCCTTCCTCGCGTGCAAGCGTCACTTTTCCCTGCCCGAAAAAACACGCAGCGACGAAACGAGCATGAGGGACCTTATGCCTTTTACTTTCCGCTGAGGCTGTGTCGTCGGTGTGTCTCCGAGTCTTGTCTTTTTTCGCCCTCCTTTTTTCTTAGTTTCTTGTCTCTTATTTGGGCCGCATCTTCGCCCGCGTCCTTTTTTGAAACAATAGCCGGCGCAGCACGCCCTAAGCAGCAAAGCGACAGAACAAATTAAGAGTTAAAAATTTCTTATTTGTTGCGCAGCGCGTTGCTTGCTGAGCGATGTGTTTCTGTGCCTTGTTGCCGTTTTTCCATTCTGAGTCTTTTGTGTTTGCTGTTCTTTGTCCGTGCCTGTTTCGTGCCTCTTCGTGCGCATTCTGTTCCTGTGGACGACTCGATGCTGTTGCGGGCAACTTGCAGCGACACTTTCTGTGTTGTCTTTCTTTGGCTTCTTCTTTTCCGTGCCTGTCGTGCGTGTTCGACCAAGCGGGCGAAGCTTTTAATCGTTCCGCGTCTTCTCCCCAGTTCCCTTTTTCTTTGTCCCTGACCTGTCCAATGTCCTTTTGCTTGCTTTGCCTTCTCCCGGTTGCTTTCGTGTGTTTCTTCTCGCTGTGTTTTCTGCGGTGCTGTTTCATTCTCTTTTTTTGTTTTTCTTTTTCTTTATTGCGCGCCTGCTGCTGTCGACTGGTGTGTGTTCCTTCTCCGTGCCCTTTTCGTCTGTATTGTCTTTGTCTTTCTCTTTCTCTTTTTTGGTTTTTGTTTTTTTTGTTCTTGTTGCTTCTCGCGTTGTTTCTTTTCCCTTCCCCTGCCGTGTCGCGCGCGTCCGTTGGTGCTCGCTTCCACTGTGCTTCTTTCTTATTTTCCTTCCCTTTCTTTTTGCTTTCCTGCTTCCTTTCGAATCACCTTTCGTGTTTCCTTCTGTGTGCCGCCGCACTTGTTTGGTCTTCGACGCGTGTCTCTTGCCTTGTGTCGTTTTCTGTTCCTTTGTCAAAAAACGTCCGGTGGGTGTCTTTGTCTGCGCGCCGGTGTCTGTCTGCCTTATGTTTTCCTTCGTGTTTTCTCTGTTGCGTGTCGTTTCTTTATCCGCACTTGCGTTGTGCGTTGCCTCGCAAGTGGAGTTTTCTTTTTTGCTCTGTTCCTTGGCTTGCGTCCCTTGTATGGTTTGTTTCCTTCTCGCGTGTTTGTGTGCGACTGTTGTTTTTTTTCTTTTCCTTCTGTCTGGTGTGTGTTTTTTTTCTTTTGCGTGACTGTGTCTGCCTCGCTGTGTCTCTTGGCCTTTTTTGCTTCTTACTGGCACTTTTCTGCTTTTGGCTTCTGATTGTTTGTTGTTTTCTCACCTGCTGCGCCTGGCCTTTGTTTCTTCGTTTTTCTTTTTTCTTTGACGCTGCTCACGGCTGCGCTTTGTTTCGCCTGCTTTGTCGGCGTGTCGCTTCCTTGGCCCTTTTCCCCTATGCTTCCTTTCTTTGGCGTTCATTGGTGCTGTCGAGTCTTGCGTTGTTTCGCCAGCGCTGTGGTGGTGGTGTGTTTTGCCTGTGTTTGCTTTTTCCGTGTTCCTTTGTCCTGCTTGCCCTGTTTGCTTGTTGCGTCTCCTGCCTTGCGCTCTTTCCTTTTTGTTTGTCTTCTCATTCTGCGTTGTTCAAGCCGTCTTTTTCTTTGTCGTTTTTCCGCGCCACTTCTTTCTTTGGTTCCTCTTTTCTCTTCCTGCTGTTGATGTTCCTTTTTGCGTTTGGTGTCACTTGTTGTGCTTTTGTCTTTTCACATCTGCCTGTCAGTCGCGCCTTTTGTCCTGTGTTTCTTACCGTCCTATTTTTCTTTTCCAGCACTTCCACCGCCTGTTCACACTGCTCCCTGTCTCTGCCTTTCTCTTGTTGCTTTCGCGTTCGGTGCTTTGGCGTGTTGTTTTCCCCTACCTCTTTACTGCGCACGTCTTGTTCGTCCGCGCCGTTTTGCCTGTTCCCCTGCTCTCTCTCTTGTCTCCTGTGACCTTTGTCGTTTTTGTTTTTCCGTCCCCGCACTTTTGTATCGTCATGTCGTGCGTCGCTCTTCTCTGATCTGCGCTGCTCGCGTGTGCAAGTCTTTTCTTCGTCCTGCTTCGTGTTTTCGTGTGCTTGTGCGTGCGTTGTTCTTTCTGTTTTTTCTCCCTGTTGCCTTTTCCCTTTTTCCTCATGGCCTGACTGTTTTCTTTTCTGCGTTGTTTTCCGCTTGCACAGTGCTTCCCCTTATCCTGTGTGTTTCATTTCGTGGTGCGTGCGGATGTTTGAAAGTGCCCGTGCTTAGTGCGTCGTGGGTGTGCGTGCCCTTCCCGCATGCTGGCGGCGTGGTGGCGTGTTGCTCATTCTGTGCGCTTTCCGCTATTTAGTGTGGCGCCGTGGCGTGTGTGTTCCTTCCTTCCTTCCCGTTGTCGCGTTGCGGCTGTGTCAGCTTGCTTTTCGGGCGATGCAGTGTTTGAGAGTGAGAGTGTGAGTGTGGGTGTGAGTGTGTTGGATTTCGTCTTCATCACTTTTCTGTTTTTTCCTTTCTTTTCTTCCGTGCTGCTTTTCTTCTCGCTCCGCTTTCTTTGGGCTGCGTCGTCTTTCCTGCGTTTCCTTTTTCTTTTCCGCGTTACGCGCTTCGCGTTTTTGTGCCAAAGTCCGACACCTGTGTTCGCAGCTGTCTGTTCGTTGTTTCTGCGCTTGTTCGTCTTCGTTCCTGCGGCGCGCTTTTGTGCGTACCTGTGTGTCCCCTGTGTCGATGCTTGCTGTCTTTGTGCGCGCTGCTTACCCTTTCTGGTGCAACTCACCCAAGGCGGCTCGCTTAAGTGCGGCTCGCTTAAGTGCGGCTCGCTTAAGTGCGGCTCGCGCTCGCGGTTTTCGCGCCGACACAGAGGCCGAGCCACAGGCCGAGTGCGAACTTGTGTCGTCCTTCGTTGCGTGCTCGGTGTGCTGTGTCGCTTCGCGTGTTGCTGAGTGAAGTGTGCTCGTTGGCTGTTTCGTGTCGCTCTATTGGGTTCGTGTTTGTGTTCTTTCCTTTGCTCGAGCTTCCGCGTCCGTGTGCGGTGCCTCCACCTTCTTCGTCTTTGCGCTGTGCTGCGTGGGGTGCGCGCTGAGCGTTTCGTGTTTTTTCGTCTGTGTCAGTTCTGTGTGTGTGCGCGTCTTTCAGCCTGTGCTTTGCGTGCTTGATTCCGTCGATGTGCTTTTTCGCGAGGTCGTATGCTGAGCGTGCAGCTCTGAGTGCCCTTGTTGCGGTGCGGAGGTTGTCCATCCACGCGGTCTACGTTTTGCCAGATGCCACGTCACTTGCGTAGCCGATGCAACCTCTCTCTGAATTCTCGTCGAAGTTGTCGCATTTACCGAGTGTGTGCTTCCCTCCGCCTCCGCCTCTCCGGTCTTGCAATTTGCTTCGGAAGAGCGCGATGGCTTCCTCGTCTTCGCCGTTGTGGAAAGTTCTTTCCGCAGTCGGTGCGTGGCAGACGACCGGACTAAGTTTGCCCCAGAGCTCTTTGACGCCGCTTGTAGTACTTCGGTTCCCTGTTGTTATGGCTCCATTCTCGGGGTTTGCCCCGTTAACTCTGCACGGATTGTCGCCAGAGGGGCCCGTGCAGAGGTAAACTGCGGTGGCCCCCAGGCACAGCTTTTCACTTTGCCCAGTGTGTCTCGACTTCTTCTCCCCCGTGGTGCTCCATGCCGCACCCTGTGTTGTGTCGTCTGGTGCGATCGCCGTCTGAGCCAGCTCTTTCGCCATTACCCTCTGCTTGTTGTATTCGTTGAAAGCCTTTATGGCGGCGCATGCGAGCGTGTCTTGTTGCGTGTTGCAAACTTCCCCCTGCGTTGTCCGCGTGATGTTTGCATCTTGTGACCAGTTGCCGATGGCTGCTTGAGCGAGCCTTGCCAGCCTAGCGTTGCCTGAGTTCACTGCCCATTGCCAAGGCGCATCGTCGCGCCCGATGCCCATTGCCGCATTCAGAGCCGCAAAAAATTGCTGCTCCTTGTCCACCAATGCGTCTCGCTTCACAACCTCGGCGATTTGAACCAGGTTGCACACAATGCTGATGAACGGCATGTTCGCGCCCTTCTTCGCTTCCTGCGCGTCCGCGCATTCCCTCCACCCGAGTGCGAGCGCGACGACGCACGCAAGCAATATTTCTGCGTTGCGCATCCACCTCTAACCCTTTTCTCTCCTTCCCACGCGTCCCCGTTTCCGATCACCTATTGCACGTCCCGCGCCTCCTCATCGCCTTCAATCTGTTCCCGCGAACGCCTTGCCCGGCGGCCCTCCAACTCGGTGGGCACAAACCAGGTCCCGCTACCCCTGCCAAACAAAATATGCCCTTCACTGCGCCCATGCCCCGTCTTTCGTCGCCGCTCGAGAAGCGTGCTTCGTTTTCTGTTCTGGTGCCCCCCTGGTGCGAGTTGCTAGTCCGACCCCCTTGCGCAGTCCTTTGTTGAGTGTCCGCTAGCGGCTGTCGCTTGCCTTGCTTGCCACGTGGTTCCCGTCACGCAACACCAAATGCACCGACGCCCGTTTCCTCCCGCCACTGTTGAAGTATTCCTGCCCGTCCGCGTAACGCCGAATGTGTTGCACCGCGCTCTTCGCTCAATGCCGCACTCGGTCACGGCACGCTCGCAGTGCTTCTGCTGTACGTTCCGTTGTGTTGGCCATTGGCCGTTTCGTCCGCTTCGCCGCGGTTCGCCTTCATCCACACAGCCCGCCTCGAGCCCAAGCGTCGAGCCAAACACTCCGAGTAACGTCTCCTAGCACATCCGTTCTCTCATCCTCTCTGCTCACCTCCCCCGCGCGACCTGCCAACGTCGTCGAACCGTCCATGCCTCGTCCCAAGCGCGCTTCCCCCCTGCCACGCGCACCAACTCGACTGCCTTGCGTGCCTGAATTCGGGCTACACAGCGCGCCACTTTTGACTCCGCCTGGCCTCGCGGCGTTCCTTGTTCCCTCTTTCATTCTTCACTTCTGCCGCGCCACGGGCCTGTCCACGGTCTCCTAGGTCCTGCCGGTCCCTGCTTCACCGCCCTAAAAATAACGCTGATGAACATAACCAAACACACGTCCCCTTCACCTCCGTGCTGCTCACTTCCCGCGCGTGCGCAAGGAGATGCGTCACTACGCGAGAACCGTCCTGTGTCCGTCCTCGCGTTCCTGTTCGCCAAACGCTTTCCCGACCGGTCCACCGTCCGCAGGCCAACCGGGCTCGCACCGCTGCCTCCTCTCCGGCCGGTGGACACACGCGTGCTCCCGCTTACGCTACCAGTTCCATCCTTTCTGTCCTTTTCTCCCGAGCGCCGTCCGCGGCGTTGGTTCCACTGGCACCACGCGCATCGGCCCAAACGGCGCGTTCCCACAACGCTGAGGGTCGACATTGGGCCTGGTCGCTCGCTCTTCGTGCGCGGCAGCCGCACCCAGAGTGCGTCGCACGCTCCGTGTCCTTCGCTAGCCCGCTGGTCAGTGCGCAGCCCGTCTATCGCCTTTCCGTCTATCTCCGCAACGCGTCCGCTCTCCTTTCGACCATTACCTCCAGCCTGCTGCGGGCGCAATTCCTGTGCCGTGCTTCCGATCCCTCGCTCGCCACCCCGCGGCCCGTCTCGTCATCAGTGCAGTGGCACGGCCCAGCACGTGCGATTCGCGCCCGCCACTCACGCATGCGCAACTCCGCTCGTCGCCGCGCTTTCGCCTCCGCCTGTGGATAGGACTCGACATCGCTCGGGACGAGCGCCGGCGAGGAGGGCCCAACGCGCAACCGGCCACCTGCCAACACCAGAGGATGGCTTGTCGCAGGCGGTCCTTGCGAGGCTCAGCGGGCCACTTCCGATTCGCACTCCGGCGCTTTCCGAAGGAACCAGAGGACGCCGACGGTGACGCGCGACATTGCGCCGGCCTAACGCCTAGCGCGTCGCTGCGCGTCGGACTGCGCCTTCTGTGGCCTGCGTCGTGCCCAGCTCCCCCTTACGCTCAGTGATGGCGGCAGACAGGCGAGGCAGTTCGGCCGCAACGCGCCGCTCGGAAGGTGGAGCGCATGCCGCGTCGCGCGCCCACAACTCCGCAGTCACTTTTTCCCTGGCGGAGCGCTGCACACGGCTCCCGCGCGAAATCTACGAGCATACACCTCGGCACCCCGGCGCCGCCGTAACCTGTCGCAGCGGAATCGCGAGGTGGTGGCGACGTGGATGCAAACACGCACGCCAGGCACATGGCACGTGAGAGACCGGCGTTGCGCGCCCTGTCAGCGAAAAAAGAGGGCGCGTGCCAAGCATAGCCTGTGTGACGCCGCGCTCGCCTCTGTCCCCGCACGTGCTGCGGGGCTCGCTGGCCGCCCCGGTCGCGCGCGTCCAGTCGGCCCGGTCCATGCGTCGATCGCTTCGGTTCGGCAATGCGCACGCACGGGAGCGCGAAAGCGCGGTGGCCAGAACCGAGCTCGCAGGCACGTCGCCGACACCAACCAGGCTGGTTCGCCCTCACGGATGGCGGCTGCGGTACGTGCTCCCTGCACTCGTCGTCGTCACCTGCCGGAGAGCACAGCCACTCACATCTCCTCACGCCACATCGCGCGTCGCCCAAGGAGGCCTAACTGACACCCGCGTTCCATGCCCGCGCACCGCGCCGCCTGCGCCAGCGCGCAGTGGACACGCGCACTCTGTCGCACGAGTTCGGGTCGTCGACACTGGGGGCGCCGGCGCGTGTCGACAACAACGCTTCCCTTTCCCGAAAGAAGCCACCGCGGAAGGGCAACGCACGGTCGACGCGCGAAGGGCGGCGTGATTGCGCGCCACGCGCTCGGTTGGAGGCGAGTGACTTCCACCCACGTTCGCGACACGCGGGCGCAGGTGCGGCATAACGTGTCCGACTTGCCCGCGCGCGTCTCCCGCTGCGCTTTGACGCGACCCTGCTCCTGCGTGCGACCTCGTGCGGTCGCGACAGTTTCGAGGACAGAGACTGACAGCGAGTGCCGCGGTCGTTCCGGCAGACCACCTCTTGCAAGGCAGGTGGCTTGGCTGGGCACGTGCGTTCTCTTCGGCAACCGCCCGTATTGGGAGAAAGGTTTCGCTCCGGCACTTGTGCACGCGTGCGTGGGGCCAGCTCTGTGTCTTTTGTCACTGTCCGACTCGCTCGGTAAGAGACCACCGCGCAGAACGGGGTACGTAACCGAGCGGGAATTCGCGCGCGGGGATTGCATGGCGATTCAGTCCGGTCCGGTGGGTTGGTGACCGTGGCACCGCAGGCGAGCTGGCGGAGCCCGGACGGGACGCCTGTCCAAAAATGCGCCAGGCCCTAGGCACCTCACAGAATGGGTCGTCCGGTGCGGAAGTACGTACCCGTGCTGCGCTGACGACGTCGCTAGCTGCCCTCGACGCGGAACGCGACAGGCCGAGCGCACGGGCGTTGCATGCACGGGTGTGTCGACATGCGGCAACGCGCGGCGGGACGCGCTTACTGGCGTGGCCCAACGGAACGCAGTGGGAAGCACCGCGTGTGCCACGACGCTGGTTAGAGGGGTGGTGAACTCCTCGGCACGCGGCGAGTGGCAACGACACAAACCGTGTGCGTCGGGAATGCGGGCAAAGCGCCAGCCAAAGCTGCGGCGGAGAGACGCGCGGACAACTGCGCTAGCTGCCACGGGACCTCTGCAACCGCATAGGACACGGCGCAGCAACGGTGGAGCGTGGATCTGTGGTGGGACACGGGAAGCTTTGGCCGGGCGCCAGCATTGGCAACCACGCGGCTTTCTTTCGTACCAACCACACCCGGTTGTGCGCTAGGCGCGGCGTTGCCGTCGACCCGCCTTGTAGAAACGCGCACGGGTCCATCTTCCTGCATCTTGCGGGCGCGGCGCGAAAGCAGAGCCCGGGCGCTGGGAGACGCGGCGCTGAGCAAGGACGCTTCACCTTTACACACAGTTAGAGCGGTGCGCGGCAAAGTGCGTGTCGAGCAGCAAGCTAGCACTGCAGAGCGAGGGCTTCGCAACAGAAAGCACGCCAAAGGCAAGCGCATGCGAGACGCGGAACATGCAGGCCGGGGAAGGACGACTGGAGGTTGCAGGCGTTTGCGACGCTGGATGCCACGCCGTCGCGCAAGCAGTGGTAGGAGACTAGGGAAACGCGCAACGCAGGTGACGCGAGCAACATGGAGAGCGCTATCAACAGTGGGACGCAGGGGAAAGAGCCCTGTACAGTGAGGGAATGTTGAGGAGAGCCTGTTTCGCAGTGAGGTGGAAGAAGGGAGACAGCTGGCCCGCACCACCGTGGCGCGAACGTGCGGCCGTATGCAGACCCATGGCGGGTAAGGAACTGGGGTGAATTGCAGTGAAAGCCGTGCTAGGCTACGTGACAGGGAAACGGGTGACCTTGGTCGCCGCAAGGGGATCCGTGAGCAGTTGCCGAGGGAAGGGACCGGCATGGCGGGGACGCAAGCCGCGACAGGAGCA
Source organism: Trypanosoma vivax (assembly GCA_021307395.1). NCBI lineage: Eukaryota > Euglenozoa > Kinetoplastea > Trypanosomatida > Trypanosomatidae > Trypanosoma > Trypanosoma vivax. Next base: position 46,684 of record SOPI01000546.1, on the reverse strand, counting down.
ACTGCCTGGTGCGGATGGGGGACGAGCCGCACGAGCCACGGCCAACGGGGGGCTCAAGCCTGGCGCGTGGGTGGTGTGCTTTAGGCGAGGTGGAGCCGAGGGAAAGCGCCGGTTTGTTGGCCGGACAGGGCCAACGATTCACGTTGTTTCGGGGGATCAGGCAGGGAGCACGAAAGGACGGCGGCGATGTGCGCCCGTTTTTACGCGCGCGGAGGGTGGACGTTTTGTCTTGGGATGTTTGTGAGAGAGGGAAGACGAGAAGCGGAAAAGGGTGTTACAGGCAGGGAAGTGGAGCCGATGTGGTAAGGGCGCCGGGGAGACAGAAGTGAAGGGGCAGACGCATGGCGCCGAGGGGAAAGGGGACAGGCACGCAAGGTGACAGGGAAAGTGTGGAGCAAGAAGACACAGGGGGACAGGGAATGAAGGGGGAGGAGGGGCAGCGTGGGCCGTGGGTTAAGTAAGGAGAGTGGAGCACGAAGCTTGTGCAGCGGTGAGAAAGGTTGGCAGTAGTACGCAGCGGTATGGGAGGAAAGGAAGGAACTGAGAAAGCGGAGGAAAGCGGAAGAGAAGTGGAGAAGCGCGGAGCGGAGAGGTCGGGAGGGGGCCAGTCAACAGGGTAGGAGCGGTCTGCGTTTTGAAAGCGCGAGGCCTGGAGGCAAAGACGGAAAAGTGGTGGAAACGAAGGAAGGCAAGCAAGACACAGCACAGTGGCGCATCGAGCCGGAAGATGCTGCGGGGCACGCGAGGCAGCAGGTAGAAAATGAGAATGTAGGTAAAAGGGGAAAGGGCGCGACCGTGTGAGACATGGCGAGGGAAGCACGTGCGGGGCAGGTCACGCAGGGCGACGGACCGTGGCCGACCGTAACACGAAACGAGCGGAATGGGACAGTGAACGAAATGAAAGGAAACAAGGGCATGCAGACGAGCAGGGGCAGAAGAATTGATGCACAGACGCGAAAAGTGAGCGAAGTCTTGCCGGATGCGCTGACGAGCCGTGAAGAACGAATGACGCAGGTAACAATGAAGGAGGAGAAAGGACACGACGACAGTCACAGAGAAGAAAATAGAGGAGGAGGGTGTGAGGATGAAGGGGCAACGCAGAGGAAGTGTGTGCCTGGAAGCGGGTCGCGGGGAGGGGGGAAGCAACGTGACAGTGGCTGATCAACAATGCCAAGCGAGCGTGTTGAGGAGGGCCTGCTCAAAAGGACGCTTGAAGGAAGGCTGCAAGCAAGTACAGAGAGAAACAGATACAGCGTGAGGGCGAGGGGCCGAAGCAAAGAGAGGCGGGCAGGGTGAAGCAGGTTTTCTTGACTCTAGACACTGAAAAAGAGGACTGGAGGAAACTGGGCGAGGGAAAAGAGCAAGAAAAAAGAAGAAGCAGAAGAGGGTAGCAGCGGAGGATCGCAGGAGAAAGAGGGGAGGACGGGCAGGTGAGTATGAAATGAAAGCGGGGAACAATGTTTGGGGGAGGCGGAGGAGTGAGGAGGCAAAGAGTTGGGCAGGGCAGTGACGAGCGCGGAGCGTTTTTGGGGTGATACGCTTAGGGGGCTTGGGCAGAGGGAAAGGGACTGGCAGAAGTAAAGAGGGAAATAGACACAAGGGGTGGTGGGGTCTGCGAGGCCATCGGCAACGGCGTTTGAGATATGGACGGTGAAGAGATGTAGGAAACGACATGAGAAGCGACGAGGGACAAGGGTGGGGCTTCGATGGCGAGAATGCAGAAGGCCAGAGGGGGAGGAGAAGGACGAGGAAATGGAGGCCCGGCGCGGACGAAATGAAGGCGTGCCGTGGGAAAAGAAAGAGGAACGCGAGAGATGAAGGTGGGAGGTCAGGGTGGTCAAGGCGCGATTTGCCATATAGAAAGGGCGTCGGGAGAGTAGAGGGAAGAGGGGAGGGAACGTGGCACCGGGACGGAGGATTAGGATAGGCGGGGGCAGGTCCGGAGGATACAGTTTTTTTAAGGTGAAGGCACAGAGGAGGCGGCTAGGGGGGAAAGGAACGGCAAGAAGACAGTGAGAGGTTTGGAGGAGGACCCAAAGAGGGGCCATGGGACGAAAGTGAACCGGCAACAAAACGCAAGCGCCTGATAAGGCCCACCAAGCCGACTTCAGTGACGAGAGAGGCGGAAGCGCACGTTCTGGGGTGGGGCAGGGGATGCACAAGGTAAGCGAAAGAGGAGGTCGTCGGCAGGACAGAAAGCAGGGCCAACGGGCAGAACTAGAGGACGGGAAACGACAAAGTGTGAAAAAAGGGAGGTGAATCAATTGGTCTGCGCGACACGGACCGAGGTGCGCCAAATGTTTGACAGAAGGGGCGAGGCCGAGCGAAGAAGCAAGCGAAGGGCGGAGCAGGAGGCGAGAGGCGGCAAAAGGGCGAAGACAGCACAAGACAAGTGAAGGTTCGACAGGGATAGCGGGTAGGCGGCGGAGCCGATGAAGAGGAGGGCTGGATCGCAATAGAGGCGCAGCGAGCTGCGAGCATTTCGGAGACACAATGAAAAGACGACACAAAAGGAAAGCTTGACGCTTCTGTTGGGGGACGAGGCAGGCGCGGAACCTCGGGAAAGATGAAGATAGGTTTTAAGCGATGAAAAGGGTTTTTTCGCGCAGGCAGGGGCACGGACCGAAAGGGGAGAGCCAACGGATGGAAGAGGAAGCCGCCTAGTTGCGCGTCGCACAAAAGACAGAAAGATAGTTGGGAGCGGATGGTTGCAGCACACAGCGCTGCTCAAGGGTGTTGACGACGAGCAGGATTGGCCGGAAAGCACACGAAACACGTCTCGCGCAATGGGAACAGGAAACAGTGACGTGAGGGAAGAGGCAAGAAAAGACAAGACAACTCTCATGTAAAAGAAAAGCATGCGCAGCAAGGAACGATAGCAGACGGCGGCCAAGTGCCTTTTTTTTAGTTTGGCAACGCGACGGGAAAAAGTCAAAAAGGAAGCCACAAGATATCAACAAGGACATCAAACAAACAGGAACTAACTCAGCAATAAAGACATAGTGAGAGGTACAGGAAATGAAAGAAGAGAGAAAAAAGCAGATATAAGAAAAAGGCAAAAGGAAGAGGACGCTTCATCGATTGGACTTCCAAGGCGAAGAGCAAGGAAACACGAGGTCTGTCCAGTCATAATTTTAAAACTTGCTTTTCTTCTTGCGTTGACGTTGACGCAGCGCAGCGAAGCGAAACCTTTTGCGCGTTCACTTAAATTTAAAATTTTAAAGAATTAAACAGAAAAAAGGATATCGGTCGATGAGGAAAAGGGGAAATCTTTTTTTAAAATTATTGTCCTCTGCTTTCTGTTTTTTTGCGTGTTGTTCGCGATGGTTTGACGGAGCATTTACTGATGAACTATTGTTGGCTTTTTTTTTGCCTCCAAAACGAGGGATTTTCATGTTCACATAAAGTCGCTTTAAAAGACGGGAAGCCGTGACAGAAAATAAAAGGTAAATAGTCGGATAAACGAATCTATTTTGCTGAAGTGCTGAGGCTCAATTTTTCTTTGCTAATCTTAATTTATTGGGCTTTGTTTGTACGAAGCCGACTACTTATTTATTATTTTAATTTCTCAGCATGGAAGTTAAGAGCGGAGTCTTTATGATTTTTTTACGTTGTTCCTTTTCTTCGTTAGCGCGCTTTGTTTTGATTTTTGGAGAGTGTTTGCTGCGAGTCTGTTTGTAAATGGTTTCGGTTGCGCGGGTCACTGAATCGCGCCGCTGTCCGCGTGTTTTCTTTTCGCGGCAGAAGACATAGCGAGGATACTTGGCCTGTTTTTGCTTTTCTTGTTTGAGCGCTCTGGTTTGTCCCTTTTTCCGCTGCGAAGGGCGTGGGACTCGCAGGCGAGAAACCTTTTCAAAGATGAGGTGAATTTCCCATTATTCTTTCTTTCTTCTTTCTTTTTCTTAGATGTTGCTTTGAAGCTTTGGCCCGGTGAATCTTACGCATCGTTTTTTTTCTTGAGTTTTGGTTGGCTTCGGAGCTGTGTTTTCGTGGCGCTGCGTCTTTTTAATATCTCTTTCTCTGCCGTTTGCCATGGCGCGCACCTTGGGGGCGACAAATGCCTGACGTCGTTTCTTTTGTTTTTTTTTTTGTTTTCTTTTTTTTGTTTTCTTCGCAGTCCGTGCGCGAGACTCTGTGCGATGCTCTCTGCAACCGTAGCTTTCGTAGCGTTTGCTGCGATCGTTGCGGATGGGCTTTGTTCTGTTTTTTGTTCTACTTGCCTGGGTGCCTTCTTCCTATGTGTCGATTTCGCGCATGCCTTCTATTCGGCGAGCGTTGATGGTTGGCTTGGCTGTCCGCCTTCCTCTTGTGGCGCAACGTTTGCGCACCGTTTTCTGAAAAAAAGGCGTGTTTTTTAAAACAGCGGCAGCTCACTGGTGTCCGCTGCTTTCTTTTTCACTGAGCTGATTGCCTTTCTTGCTAAGTGCCGTGCGTTGAGACATTCGGGACAGCTAAATATTTTCTTACCCGAAGCGGCAGGTGAGACAAACACATGACGTATCGCGCAACGACAAAGAGAAACGGCTACGCCACCGCTGAGCACTTGCCGCCGCGAACAGCATCGCAAGGCGCACCGCGCAGGTTCAAAAGGCATAGACGCAAGTCGAGGGAGGAAAAGGCGAAGGACCCGACACGCAAAAGCAGTGCCGACTATGTCGGCGGGCATGGCCCTTCCGCTCCTTTTTACCGCTGGCTCCTGCGCATGCGAAATCGCTCGCCTGCCGTGCTTTGCGTTTGTGCGCGGCCCGTCGTTTCGAACAACCCAAAGACACTCAGCCATCCAAGGGTTAAAACATTCGAGCGCTGCGCGCCGTGCCCGTTCTCCGCCCTGCGCCGAGCGATTTGGACAAAAAGGAAAAACGTGTCGTCACACATCAAAGGAGCGCAACAGGCAACAAAGATAAAAGGACAAAAAAAGAAGAAAAAAATAAAAGAAGAGAAAAAGAAAAAAAGGGCAAGGAAAAGAAAAAGAGAAAAAGGTAAGCCGACGCGTCGAGGCGCGAGCGAAAAGCAAAACAAGGCAATGCGGGAAAAAACCTACCTAAAGAAGGGCGTGACGTGCGATTTCGAAAGAACACCCTTCTTCAACAAAAGCAACTTGCCATTTTCTTGTCAAACACGCTTCTCCGTCCCTTCGCCTTTTTTTTTCTGTTGCTTTTTTTTTTTGCGCTGCCTGCTTCCGGTGGTGTCCGCCAAATTCGTTTCTCGATAGTTCCCACCTTTCTCGATGCCCTTCCTCGCGTGCAAGCGTCACTTTTCCCTGCCCGAAAAAACACGCAGCGACGAAACGAGCATGAGGGACCTTATGCCTTTTACTTTCCGCTGAGGCTGTGTCGTCGGTGTGTCTCCGAGTCTTGTCTTTTTTCGCCCTCCTTTTTTCTTGTTTCTTGTCTCTTATTTGGGCCGCATCTTCGCCCGCGTCCTTTTTTGAAACAATAGCCGGCGCAGCACGCCCTAAGCAGCAAAGCGACAGAACAAATTTAAGAGTTAAAAATTTCTTATTTGTTGCGCAGCGCGTTGCTTGCTGAGCGATGTGTTTCTGTGCCTTGTTGCCGTTTTTCCATTCTGAGTCTTTTGTGTTTGCTGTTCTTTGTCCGTGCCTGTTTCGTGCCTCTTCGTGCGCATTCTGTTCCTGTGGACGACTCGATGCTGTTGCGGGCAACTTGCAGCGACACTTTCTGTGTTGTCTTTCTTTGGCTTCTTCTTTTCCGTGCCTGTCGTGCGTGTTCGACCAAGCGGGCGAAGCTTTTAATCGTTCCGCGTCTTCTCCCCAGTTCCCTTTTTCTTTGTCCCTGACCTGTCCAATGTCCTTTTGCTTGCTTTGCCTTCTCCCGGTTGCTTTCGTGTGTTTCTTCTCGCTGTGTTTTCTGCGGTGCTGTTTCATTCTCTTTTTTTGTTTTTCTTTTTCTTTATTGCGCGCCTGCTGCTGTCGACTGGTGTGTGTTCCTTCTCCGTGCCCTTTTCGTCTGTATTGTCTTTGTCTTTCTCTTTCTCTTTTTTGGTTTTTGTTTTTTTTGTTCTTGTTGCTTCTCGCGTTGTTTCTTTTCCCTTCCCCTGCCGTGTCGCGCGCGTCCGTTGGTGCTCGCTTCCACTGTGCTTCTTTCTTATTTTCCTTCCCTTTCTTTTTGCTTTCCTGCTTCCTTTCGAATCACCTTTCGTGTTTCCTTCTGTGTGCCGTTGCACTTCGTTTGTTCTGCGGCGCGTTGCTGTTGCCTTTGTGTTGTTTTCCGTTCCTTTGTCAAAAAACGTCTGGTGGGTGTCTTTGTCTGCGCGCCGGTGTTTCTCTGCCTTATGTTTTCCTTCGTGTTTTCTCTGTCGCGTGTCGTTTCCGTACCCGCACTTGCGTTGTGCGTTGCCTCGCAAGTGGAGTTTTCTTTTTTGCTCTGTTCCTTGGCTTGCGTCCCTTGTATGGTTTGTTTCCTTCTCGCGTGTTTGTGTGCGACTGTTGTTTTTTTTCTTTTCCTTCTGTCTGGTGTGTGTTTTTTTTCTTTTGCGTGACTGTGTCTGCCTCGCTGTGTCTCTTGGCCTTTTTTGCTTCTTACTGGCACTTTTCTGCTTTTGGCTTCTGATTGTTTGTTGTTTTCTCACCTGCTGCGCCTGGCCTTTGTTTCTTCGTTTTTCTTTTTTCTTTGACGCTGCTCACGGCTGCGCTTTGTTTCGCCTGCTTTGTCGTCGTGTCGCTTCCTTGGCCCTTTTCCCCTATGCTTCCTGTCTTTGGCGTTCATTGGTGCTGTCGAGTCTTGCGTTGTTTCGCCAGCGCTGTGGTGGTGGTGTGTTTTGCCTGTGTTTGCTTTTTCCGTGTTCCTTTGTCCTGCTTGCCCTGTTTGCTTGTTGCGTCTCCTGCCTTGCGCTCTTTCCTTTTTGTTTGTCTTCTCATTCTGCGTTGTTCAAGCCGTCTTTTTCTTTGTCGTTTTTCCGCGCCACTTCTTTCTTTGGTTCCTCTTTTCTCTTCCTGCTGTTGATGTTCCTTTTTGCGTTTGGTGTCACTTGTTGTGCTTTTGTCTTTTCACATCTGCCTGTCAGTCGCGCCTTTTGTCCTGTGTTTCTTACCGTCCTATTTTTCTTTTCCAGCACTTCCACCGCCTGTTCACACTGCTCCCTGTCTCTGCCTTTCTCTTGTTGCTTTCGCGTTCGGTGCTTTGGCGTGTTGTTTTCCCCTACCTCTTTACTGCGCACGTCTTGTTCGTCCGCGCCGTTTTGCCTGTTCCCCTGCTCTCTCTCTTGTCTCCTGTGACCTTTGTCGTTTTTGTTTTTCCGTCCCCGCACTTTTGTATCGTCATGTCGTGCGTCGCTCTTCTCTGATCTGCGCTGCTCGCGTGTGCAAGTCTTTTCTTCGTCCTGCTTCGTGTTTTCGTGTGCTTGTGCGTGCGTTGTTCTTTCTGTTTTTTCTCCCTGTTGCCTTTTCCCTTTTTCCTCATGGCCTGACTGTTTTCTTTTCTGCGTTGTTTTCCGCTTGCACAGTGCTTCCCCTTATCCTGTGTGTTTCATTTCGTGGTGCGTGCGGATGTTTGAAAGTGCCCGTGCTTAGTGCGTCGTGGGTGTGCGTGCCCTTCGCGCATGCTGGCGGCGTGGTGGCGTGTTGCTCATTCTGTGCGCTTTCCGCTATTTAGTGTGGCGCCGTGGCGTGTGTGTTCCTTCCTTCCTTCCCGTTGTCGCGTTGCGGCTGTGTCAGCTTGCTTTTCGGGCGATGCAGTGTTTGAGAGTGAGAGTGTGAGTGTGGGTGTGAGTGTGTTGGATTTCGTCTTCATCACTTTTCTGTTTTTTCCTTTCTTTTCTTCCGTGCTGCTTTTCTTCTCGCTCCGCTTTCTTTGGGCTGCGTCGTCTTTCCTGCGTTTCCTTTTTCTTTTCCGCGTTACGCGCTTCGCGTTTTTGTGCCAAAGTCCGACACCTGTGTTCGCAGCTGTCTGTTCGTTGTTTCTGCGCTTGTTCGTCTTCGTTCCTGCGGCGCGCTTTTGTGCGTACCTGTGTGTCCCCTGTGTCGATGCTTGCTGTCTTTGTGCGCGCTGCTTACCCTTTCTGGTGCAACTCACCCAAGGCGGCTCGCTTAAGTGCGGCTCGCTTAAGTGCGGCTCGCTTAAGTGCGGCTCGCGCTCGCGGTTTTCGCGCCGACACAGAGGCCGAGCCACAGGCCGAGTGCGAACTTGTGTCGTCCTTCGTTGCGTGCTCGGTGTGCTGTGTCGCTTCGCGTGTTGCTGAGTGAAGTGTGCTCGTTGGCTGTTTCGTGTCGCTCTATTGGGTTCGTGTTTGTGTTCTTTCCTTTGCTCGAGCTTCCGCGTCCGTGTGCGGTGCCTCCACCTTCTTCGTCTTTGCGCTGTGCTGCGTGCGCGGCGCGCTGAGCGTTTCGTGTTTTTTCGTCTGTGTCAGTTCTGTGTGTGTGCGCGTCTTTCAGCCTGTGCTTTGCGTGCTGATTCCGTCGATGTGCTTTTTCGCGAGGTCGTATGCTGAGCGTGCAGCTCTGAGTGCCCTTGTTGCGGTGCGGAGGTTGTCCATCCACGCGGTCTACGTTTTGCCAGATGCCACGTCACTTGCGTAGCCGATGCAACCTCTCTCTGAATTCTCGTCAAAATTGTCGCATTTACCGAGTGTGTGCTTCCCTCCGCCTCCGCCTCTCCGGTCTTGCAATTTGCTTCGGAAGAGCGCGATGGCTTCCTCGTCTTCGCCGTTGTGGAAAGTTCTTTCCGCAGTCGGTGCGTGGCAGACGACCGGACTAAGTTTGCCCCAGAGCTCTTTGACGCCGCTTGTAGTACTTTGGTTCCCTGTTGTTATGGCTCCATTCTCGGGGTTTGCCCCGTTAACTCTGCACGGATTGTCGCCAGAGGGGCCCGTGCAGAGGTAAACTGCGGTGGCCCCCAGGCACAGCTTTTCACTTTGCCCAGTGTGTCTCGACTTCTTCTCCCCCGTGGTGCTCCATGCCGCACCCTGTGTTGTGTCGTCTGGTGCGATCGCCGTCTGAGCCAGCTCTTTCGCCATTACCCTCTGCGTGTTGTATTCGTTGAAAGCCGCTACGGCGGCGCATGCGCGCGTGTCTCCGTTTGTGTTGCAAACGCCGCGCGCCTTGTCGTTCGTGATTTTCTCCTCTGCTGACCAGTTGCCGATGGCTGCTTGAGCGAGCCTTGCCAGCCTAGCGTTGTCTGAGTTCATTGCCCATTGCCAAGGCGCATCGTCGCGCCCGATGCCCATTGCCGCATTCAGAGCCGCAAAGAATTCCTTCGCCTTGTCCACCAATGCGTCCCTTCTCACAACCTCGGCGATTTGAACCAGGTTGCACACAACGCTGATGAACGGCATGTTCGCGCCCTTCTCCGCTACTGCCGCGTCCTAGCAATCCCTCCACCCGAGTGCGAGCGCGACGACGCACGCAAGCAATATTTCTGCGTTGCGCATCCACCTCTAACCCTTGTCTCTCTCCCCCACGCGTTCCCGTTTCCGATCACCTATTGCACGTCCCGCGCCTCCCCGGCTTCTTCAAGCTGTTCCCGCGAACGCCTCGCCCGGCGCTCCCGCAACTCGGTGAGCGCAAACCAGGTCCCGCTACCCCCGCCAAACAAAATATGCCCTTCACTGCGCCCATGCCCCGTCTTTCGTCGCCGCCCGAGAAGCGTGCTTCGTTTTCTGTTCTTTTTCTCCCCTGGTTCGAGTTGCTTTTCCGACCCCCTTGCGCAGTCCTTTGTTGAGTGTCCGCTAGCGGCTGTCGCTTGCCTTGCTTGCCACGCGGTTCCCGTCACGCAACACCAAATGCACCGACGCCCGTTTTCCCCCGCCACTGTTGAAGTATTCCTGTCCGTTCGCGTAACGCCGAATGTGTTGCACCGCGCGCTTCGCTCAATGCCGCACACGGTCACAGCACGCTCGCAGTGCTTCTGCTGTGCGTTCCGTTGTGTTGGCCATTGGCCGTTTCGTCCGCCCCGCCGCGGTTCGCCTTCATCCACACAGCCCGCCTCGAGCCCAAGCGTCGAGCCAAACACTCCGAGTAACGTCTCCTAGCACATCCGTTCTCTCATCCTCTCTGCTCACCTCCCACGCGCGACCTGCCAACGTCGTCGAACCGTCGATGCCTCGCCCCAAGCGCGCTTCCCCCCTGCCACGCGCGCCAACTCGACTGCCTTGCGTGCCTGAATTCGGGCTATAAAGCGCGCCACTTTTGACTCCGCCTGGCCTCGCGGCGTTCCTTGTTCCCTCTTTCATTCTTCACTTCTGCCGCGCCACGGGCCTGTCCACGGTCTCCTAGGTCCTGCCGGTCCCTGCTTCACCGCCCTAAAAATAACGCTGATGAACATAACCAAACACACGTCCCCTTCACCTCCGTGCTGCTCACGTCCCGCGCGTGCGCAAGGAGATGCGTCACTACGCGAGAACCGTCCTGTGTCCGTCCTCGCGTTCCTGTTCGCCAAACGCTTTCCCGACCGGTCCACCGTCCGCAGGCCAACCGGTGTCGCACCGCTGCCTCCTCTCCGGCCGGTGGACACACGCGTGCTCCCGCTTACGCTACCAGTTCCATCCTTTCTGTCCTTTTCCCCCGACCGCCGTCCCTGGCGTTGGTTCCACTGGCACCACGCGCATCGGCCCAAACGGCGCGTTCCCACAACGCTGAGGGTCGACATTGGGCCTGGTCGCTCGCTCTTCGTGCGCGGCAGCCGCACCCAGAGTGCGTCGCACGATCCGTGTCCTTCGCTAGCCCGCTGGTCAGTGCGCAGCCCGTCTATCGCCTTTCCGTCTAGCTCCGCAACGCGTCCGCGCTCCTTTCGACCATTACCTCCAGCCTGCTGCGGGCGCAATTCCTGTGCCGTGCTTCCGATCCCTCGCTCGCCACCCCGCGGCCCGTCTCGTCCTCAGTGCAGTGTGACGGCCCAGCACGTGCGATTCGCGCCCGCCACTCACGCATGCGCAACTCCGATCGTCGCCGCGCTTTCGCCTCCGCCTGTGGATAGGACTCGACATCGCTCGGGACGAGCGCCGCCGAGGAGGGCCCAACGCGCAACCGGCCACCTGCCAACACCAGAGGATGGCTTGTCGCAGGCGGTCCTTGCGAGGCTCAGCGGGCCACTTCCGATTCGCACTCCGGCGCTTTCCGAAGGAACCAGAGGACGCCGACGGTGACGCGCGACATTGCGCCGGCCTAACGCCTAGCGCGTCGCTGCGCGTCGGACTGCGCCTTCTGTGGCCTGCGTCGTGCCCAGCTCCCCCTTACGCTCAGTGGTGGCGGCAAACAGGCGACGGCAGTTCGGCCGCAACGCGCCGCTCGGAAGGTGGAGCGCATGCCGCGTCGCGCGCCCACAACTCCGCAGTCACCTTTTCCCTGGCGGAGCGCTGCACACGGCTCCCGCGAGAAATCTACGAGCATACACCTCGGCACCCCGGCGCCGCCGTAACCTGTCGCAGCGGAATCGCGAGGTGGTGGCGACGTGGATGCAAACACGCACGCCAGGCACATGGCACGTGAGAGACCGGCGTTGCGCGCCCTGTCAGCGAAAAAAGATGGCGCGTGCCAAGCATAGACTGTGTGACGCCGCGCTCGCCTCTGTCCCCGCACGTGCTGCGGGGCTCGCTGGCCGCCCCGGTCGCGCGCGTCCATGTCGGCCCGGTCCATGCGTCGATCGCTTCGGTTCGGCAATGCGCACGCACGGGAGCGCGAAAGCGAGGTGGCCAGAACCGAGCTCGCAGCCACGTCGCCGACACCAACCAGGCTGGTTCGCCCTCACGGATGGCGGCTGCGGTCCGTGCTCCCTGCACTCGTCGTCGTCACCTGCCGGAGACCACAGCCACTCACATCTCCTCACGTCACATCGAGCGTCGCCCAAGGAGGCCTAACTGACACCCGCGTTCCATGCCCGCGCACCGCGCCTCCTGCGCCATCGCGCAGTGGACACGCGTACTCTGTCGCACGAGTTCGGGTCGTCGACACTGGGGGCGCCGGCGCGTGTCGACAACAACGCTCCCCTTTCCCGAAAGAAGCCACCGCGGAAGGGCAACGCACGGTCGACGCGCGAAGGGCGGCGTGATTGCGCGCCACGCTGTCGGTCGGAGGCGAGTGACTTCCACCCACGTTCGCGACACGCGGGCGCAGGTGCGGCATAACGTGTCCGACTTGCCCGCGCGCGTCTCCCGCTGCGCTTTGACGCGACCCTGCTCCTGCGTGCGACCTCGTGCGGTCGCGACAGTTTCGAGGACAGAGACTGACAGCGAGTGCCGCGGTCGTTCCGGCAGACCACCTCTTGCAAGGCAGGTGGCTTGGCTGGGCACGTGCGTTCTCTTCGGCAACGTCCCGTATTGGGAGAAAGGTTTCGCTCCGGCACTTGTGCACGCGTGCGTGGGGCCAGCTCTGTGTCTTTTGTCACTGTCCGACTCGCTCGGCAAGAGACCACCGCGCAGAACGGGGTACGTAACCGAGCGGGAATTCGCGCGCGGGGATTGCATGGCGATTCAGTCCGGTCCGGTGGGTTGATGACCGTGGCACCGCAGGCGAGCTGGCGGAGCCCGGACGGGACGCCTGTCCAAAAATGCGACAGGCCCTAGGCACCTCACAGAATGGGTCGTCCGGTGCGGAAGTACGTACCAATGCTGCGCTGACGACGTCGCTAGCTGCCCTCGACGCGGAACGCGACAGGCCGAGCGCACGGGCGTTGCATGCACGGGTGTGTCGACATGCGTCAACGCGCGGCGGGACGCGCTTACTGGCGTAGCCCAGAGGAACGCAGTGGGAAGCACCGCGTGTGCCACGACGCTGGTTGCAGGGGTGGTGACGTCCTCGCCACGCGGCGAGTGGCAACGACACAAACCGTGTACGTCGGGAATGCGGGCAAAGCGCCAGCCAAAGCTGCGGCGGGAGACGCGCGGACAACTGCGCTAGCTGCCACAGGCCTCTGCAACCGCATAGGACACGGCGCAGCAACGGTGGACCGTGGATCTGTGGTGGGACACGGGAAGCTTTGGCCGGCCGCCACAATTGGCAACCACGCGGCTTTCTTTCGTACCAACCACACCCGGTTGTGCGCTAGGCGCGGCGTTGCCGTCGACCCGCCTTGTAGAAACGCGCACGGGTCCATCTTCCTGCATCTTGCGGGCGCGGCGCGAAAGCAGAGCCCGGGCGCTGGGAGACGCGGCGCTGAGCAAGGACGCTTCACCTTTACACACAGTTAGAGCGGTGCGCGGCAAAGTGCGTGTCGAGCAGCAAGCTAGCACTGCAGAGCGAGGGCTTCGCAACAGAAAGCACGCCAAAGGCAAGCTTATGCGAGACGCGGAACATGCAGGCCGGGGACGGACGACTGGAGGTTGCAGGCGTTTGCGACGCTGGATGCCACGCCGTCGCGCAAGCAGTGGAAGGAGACTAGGGAACAGCGCAACGCAGGTGACGCGAGCAACATGGAGAGCGCTATCAACAGTGGGACGCAGGGGAAAGAGCCCTGTACAGTGAGGGAATGTTGAGGAGAGCCTGTTTCGCAGTGAGGTGGAAGAAGGGAGACGGCTGGCCCGCACCACCGTGGCGCGAACGTGCGGCCGTATGCAGACCCATGGCGGGTAAGGCACTGGGGTGAATTGCAGTGAAAGCCGTGCTAGGCTACGTGACAGGGAAACGGGTAACCTTGGTCGCCGCAAGGGGATCCGTGACAAGTTGCCGAGGGAAGGGACCGGCATGGCGGGGACGCAAGCCGCGACAGGAGCAACTGCCTGGTGCGGATGGGGAACGAGCCGCACGACACACGGCCAACGGGGGGCTCAAGCCTGGCGCGTGGGTGGTGTGCTTTCGGCGAGGTGGAGCCGAGGGAAAGCGCCGGTTTGTTGGCCGGACAGCACCAACGATTCACGTTGTTTCGGGGGATCAGGCAGGGAGCACGAAAGGACGGCGGCGATGTGCGCCCGTTTTTACGCGCGCGGAGGGTGGACGTTTTGTCTTGGGATGTTTGTGAGAGAGGGAAAACGAGAAGCGGAAAAGAGTGTTACAGGCAGGACAGTGGAGACGATGTGGTAAGGGCGCCGGGGAGACAGAAGTGAAGGGGCAGACGCATGGCGCCGAGGGGAAAGGGGACAGGCACGCAAGGTGACAGGGGAAGTGTGGAGCGCGAAGACACAGGGGAAAAGGAAATGAAGGGGGGAGGAGGGGCACAGTGGCACGTGGGTTAAGTAAGGAGAGTGGAGCAAGAAGCTAATGCAGCGGTAGGAAAGGACGGCAGTAGTACGCAGCGGTATGGGACGAAAGGAAGGAACTGAGAAAGCGGAGGAAAGCGGAAGAGAAGTGGAGAACCGCGGAGCGGAGAGGTCGGGAGGGGGCCAGTCAACAGGGTAGAGGCGGTCTGCGTTTTGAACGCGCGAGGCCTGGAGGCAGAGACGGAAAAGTGGTGGAAACGAAGGAAGGAAAGCAAGCAACGGCACAGTGGCGCATCGAGCCGGCAGATGCTGCGGGGCACGCGAGGCGTAAGGTAGAAAATGAGAATGTAGGTAAAAGGGGAAAGGGCACGACCGTGTGAGACATGGCGAGGGAAACACGTGCGGGGCAGGTCACGCAGGGCGACGGAACGTGGCCGGCCGTAACACGAAACGAGCGGAATGGGAGAGGGGACGAAGTGAAAGGAACAGATGAACGCAAACGAGCAGGAGCAGAAGAATTGATGCACAGACGCGAAAAGTGAGCGCAGTCTTGCCGGATGCGTTGACGACACGTGAAGAACGGATGACGCAGGTAACAATGAAGGAGGCGAAAGGGAGCGCCGCCAGTCACAGACAAGACAATAGAGGAGGAGGGTGTGAGGATGAGGGGAAAACGCAGAAGAAGTGTGTGCCTGACAGCGGGTCGCGGGGAGGGGGGAAGCAACGTGACAGTGGCTGATCAACAGTGACGGGGGCGCGTGTTGAGACGGGCCTGCTCAAAAGGTCGCTTGAGCGAAGGCTTCAAGCGAGTAGCGAAAGAAACAGCTGCAGCGTGAGGGCGTGGGGCCGAAGCAAAGAGAGACGAGAAGGGTGACGCAGGTTTTCTTGACTCTAGACACTGAAAAAGAGGACTGGAGGAACATGGGAAAAGGAACAGAGGCAGAAAAAAAGAAAAGGCAAAAGAGGGTGACAGCGGGGGGTCGCAGGAACAAGAGGGGAGAACGGGCAGGTGAGTATGAAATGAAAGCAGGGAACAATGTTTGGGGGAGGCGAAGGAGTGAGGAGGCAAAGAGTTAGGCAGGGCAGTGACGAGCGCGGAGCGTTTTTGGGGTGCTACTCTTAGGGGGCTTGGATAGAGGGAAAAGGACTGGAAAAGGTAAAGAGGGAAATAGCCACAAGGGGTGGTGGGGTCTGCGAAGCCATCGGGCGCGGCGTTTGAGATATGGACGGCACAGAGATGTAGGAAACGACATGAGAGACGACGAGGAACAAGGGTGGGGATTCGATGACGAGAATGCAGAAGGCCAGAGGGAGAGGAGAAGGACGAGGAAATGGAGGCCCGCAGCGGACGAAATGAAGGCGTGCCGTGGGGGAAGAAAGAGGAGACCGAGAGATGAAGGTGGGAGGTGCGAGTGGTCAAGGCGAGATTTGCCATATAGAAAGGCAGTCGGGAAGGTAGAGGGCAGAAGGGAGGGAACGTGGCACCGGGACGGAGGATTAGGATAGAAGGGGGCAGGTCCGGAGGCTACAGTTTTTTTAAGGTGAAGGCACAGAGGCGGCGGCTAGGGGGGAAAGGAACGGCAAGAAGACAGTGCGAGGTTTGGGGGCGGACCCAAAGAGGGGACATGGGACGAAAGTGAACCGGCAACAAAACGAAAGCGCCTGATAAGGCCCACCAAGCCGACTTCGGTGAAGAGAGAAGCGGAAGCGCACGTTCTGGGATGGAGCAGGGGATACACAAGGTAAGAGAAAAAGGAGGTCAAAGGCAGGACAGAAGGCAGGGCCGAGGGGCAAAACTAGAGGACGAGAAACGACACAGTGTGGAAAAAGGGAGGTGAATCAATTGGTGCACGCGACACGGACCGAGGTGCGCCAAATGTTTGACAGACAGGGCGGCGCCGAGCGCAGAAGCTAGCGCAGGGCGGACAAGGAGGCGAGAGGCGGCAAAAGGGCGAAGACAGCACAAGACAGCTGAAGGTTCGACAGGGATAGCGCGTGGGCAGCGGAGCCGACGAAGAGGACAGCTGGATCGCAATAGAGGCGCAGCAAGCTGCGAGACTTTCGGAGACAGCATGAAAAGACGACACAGACGAAAAGCTTGACGCTTCTGTTGGGGGACAATGCAGGCGCGGAACCTCGGGAAAGATGAAGATAGGTTTTAAGCGATGAAAAGGATTTTTTCGCGCAGGCAGGGGAACGGAGCGAAAGGGGAGAGCCAACGGACGGAAGAGGAAGCCGCCTAGTTGCGCGTCGCACGAGAGAGAGGAAGATAGTTGGGAGCGGATGGTTGCGGCACACAGCGGTGCTCAAGGGTGTTGACGTCGAGCAGAATTGGCCAGGAAGCAGCCGAAACACGTCTCGCGCACTGGGAACGGGAAACAGTGACGTGGGGGAGGAGGCAAGAAAAGACAAGACACATCTCATGTAAAAGAAAAGCATGCGCAGCAAGGAACGATAGCAGACGGCGGCCAAGTGCCTTTTTTTTAGTTTGGCAACGCGACGGGAAAGTGTCGGCAAGGAAGCCACAGGACATCAAGAAGGACATCAGACAAACAGGAACTAACTCAGCAATAAAAACATAGTGAGAGGTACAGGAACTGAAGGAAGAAAGAAAAAAGCAGATATAAGAAAACGGAAAAAGGAAGAGGACGCTTCATCGATTGGACTTCCAAGGCGAAGAGACGCGAAACACGAGGTCGCTCCAGTCATAATTTTAAAACTTGCGTTTTCTTCTTGCGTTGACGTTGACGTTGACGATGCGAAACGAAACCTTTTTTGCGTTCACTTAAATTTAAAATTTTAAAGAATTGAAACGAAAAAAGGATATCGGTCGAGGAAAAAAAGGGGAAATCTTTTTTAAAAGTTAATGTCCTCTGCTTTCTGTTTTTTTGCGTTTTGTTCTCGATGCTTTGACAGAAAATTTACTGATGAACTATTGTCGGCTTTTTTTTTGCCTCCACAAGAAGGGATGTTCATATTCACATAAAGTCGCTTTAAAAGACGGTAAGACGTGACAGAAAATAAAAGGTGACTAGTCGCATAAACGAATCTATTTTGCTGAAGTGCTGAGGCTCAATTTTTCTTTGCTACTCTTAATTTATTTTGCTTTGTTTGTGCGATGCCGACTACTTATTTATTATTTTATGTTCTCAGCATAGAAGTTAAAAACGGAGTGATTATGTTTTTTTCAGTCGTGCCTTTTCTTCGTTGGCTCGCTTTGTTTTGTTTTTTGGACAGTGTTTGCTGCGAGTCTGTTTGTGAATGGTTCCGGTTTCGCGGGTCACTGAATCGCTTCGCTGTCCGCGTGTTTTCTTTTCGCGGCGCAAGACAGAGCGAGGATACTTGCCCTGTTTGTGCGCTTCTTGTTTGAGCGCTCTGGTTTGTCCCTTTTTCCGCTGCGAAGGGCGAGGGACTCGCAGGCGAGAAACCTTTTCACAGACGAGGTGGGTTTCCCATTATTCTTTCTTTCTTCTTTCTTTTTCTTAGATGCTGCTTTGAAGCTTTGGCCCGGTGAATCTTACGGTCCGTGTTTTTTCTTGAGTTTTGAGAGTGTTCGGAGCTGTGTTTTCGTGGCGTCGCGTCTTTTTAATATCTCTTTCTCTGCTGTTTGCCATGGCGCGCAGCTTGGGGTCGACAAATGCCTGACGTCGTTTCTTTTGTTTTTTTTTTTGTTTTCTTTATTTTGTTTTCTTCGCAGTCCGTGCGCGAGACTCTGTGCGATGCTCTCTGCAACCGTAGCTTTCGTAGCGTTCGCCGCGATCGTTGCGGATGGCCTTTGTTCAGTTTTTTGTTCTACTTGCCTGGGTGCCTTCTTCCTATGTGTCGATTTCGCGCATGCCTTCTATTCGGCGAGCGTTGATTGTTGGCCTGGCTGCCCGCCTTCCTCTTGTGGCGCAACGTTTGCGCACCGTTTTCTGAACGGAAAAGGCGTGTTTTTTAAAAACAGCAGGCGAATCGCTGGTAGTTCGCTGCTTTCTTTTTCACTGAGCTGATTGCCTTTCTTGCTGCGTGCCGTGCGTTGAGACATTCGGGAGCGCTAAATATTTGCTTACCCGAAGCGGCAGGTGAGACAATCACATGACGTATCGCGCAACGACACAGAGAACAGGCTACGCCACCGCTGAGCAATCGCCGCCGAGAACAGCGCAGAAAGGACCACCGCGCAGGTTCAAAAGGCATAGACGCAAGTCGAGGGAGGAAAAGGCGAAGGAACCGAGCAGCAAAAGCGATGCCGCCTATGTCGGCGGGAATGGCCCTTCCGCTCCTTTTTACCGCTGCCTCCTGCGCATGCGAAATCGCTCGCCTGCCGTGCTTTGTGTTTGTGCGCGGCCCGTCGTTTCGAGCAACCCAAAGACACGCAGACATCCAAGGGTTAAAAAATTCGAGCGCTGCCCGCCGTGCCCGTGCTCCGCCCTGCGCCGAGCGATTTGGCCAAAAGGGAAAAACGTGTCGTCACACATCAAAGGAAAGCAACAGGCAACAAAGATAAAAGGCAAAGAAAAGAAGAAAAAAATAAAAGAAAGGAAAAAGAAAAAAAAGGGCGAGGAAAAGAAAAAGAGAAAAAGGTAAGCCGACGCGCCGAGGCGAAGAGCGAAAAGCAAAACAAGGCAATGCGGGAAAAAACGCTACCTAAAGAAGGGCGTGACGTGCGATTTCGAAAGAACACCCTTCTTCAACAAAAGCGACTTGCCATTTTCTTGTCAAACACGCCTCTCCGTCCCTTCTCCTTTTTTTTTCTGTTGCTTTTTTCTTTTGCGCTGCCTGCTTCCGGTTTTGTCCGCCAAATTCGTTTCTCGCTAGTTCCCACCTTTCTCGATGCCCTGCCTCGCGTGCGCGCGTCACTTTTCCCTGCCCAAAAAAACACGCAGCGACAAAACGATTAAGAGGGACCTTATGCCTTTTACCTTCCGCTGAGGTTGTGTCGTCGCTGTGTCTCCGAGTCTTGTCTTTTTTCGCCCTCCTTTTTTCTTTGTTTCTTCTCTCGTCTTTGGGCCGCATCTTCGCCCGCGTCCTTTTTTGAAACAATAGCCGGCGCAGCACGCCCTAAGCAGCAAAGCGACAGAACAAATTTAAGCGTTAAAAATTTCTTATTTGTTGCGCAGCGCGTTGCTTGCTGAGCGATGTGTTTCTGTGCCTTGTTGCCGTTTTTCCATTCTGAGTCTTTTGTGTTTGCTGTTCTTTGGCCGTGCCTGTTTCGTGCCTCATCGTGCGCATTCTGTTCCCGTGGACGACTCGATGCTGTTGCGGGCAACTTGCGGCGACACTTTCTGTGTTGTCTTTCTTTGGCTTCTTCTTTTCCGTGCCTGTCGTGCGTGTTCGACCAAGCGGGCGAAGCTTTTAATCGTTCCGCGTCTTCTCCCCAGTTCCCTTTTTCTTTGTCCCTGACCTGTCCAATGTCCTCTTGCTTGCTCCGCCTTCTCCCTTTTGCTTTCGTGTGTTTCTTCTCGCTGTGTTTTCTGCGGTGCTGTGTCATTCTCTTGTTTTGTTTTTCTTTTTCTTTATTGCGCGCCTGCTGCTGTCGATTGGTGTGTGTTCCTTCTCCGTGTCCTTTTCGTCTGTATTGTCTTTCCCTTTTTTTTTTTTTTGGTTTTTGTTTTTTTTGTTCTTGTTGCTTCTCGCGTTGTTTCTGTTCCCTTCCCCTGCCGTGTCGCGCGCGTCCGTTGCTGCTCGCTTCCACTGTGCTTCTTTCTTATTTTCCTTCCCTTTCTTTTTGCTTTCCTGCTTCCTTTCGAATCACCTTTCGTGTTTCCGCCTGTGTGCCGTTGCACTTTGTTTGTTCTTCGCCGCGTTTCTGTTGCCTTTGTGTTGTTTTCTGTTCCTTTGTCAAAAAACGTCTGGTGGGTGTCTTTGTCTGCGCGCCGGTGTTTCTCTGCCTTATGTTTTCCTTCGTGTCTTCTCTGTCGCGTGTCGTTCCCTTATCCGCACTTGCGTTGTGCGTTGCCTCGCAAGTGGAGTTTTCTTTTTTGCTCTGTTCCTTGGCTTGCGTCCCTTGTATGGTTTGTTTCCTTCTCGTGTGTTTGTGTGCGACTGTTGTTTTTCGTCTTTTCCTTCTGTCTGGTGTGTGTTTTTTTTCTTTTGCGTGACTGTGTCTGCCTCGCTGTGTCTCTTGGCCTTTTTTGCTTCTTACTGGCACTTTTCTGCTTTTGGCTTCTGATTGTTTGTTGTTTTCTCACCTGCTGCGCCTGGCCTTTGTTTCTTCGTTTTTCTTTTTTCTTTGACTCTGCTCACGGCTGCGCTTTGTTTCGCCTGCTTTGTCGTCGTGTCGCTTCCTTGGCCCTTTTCCCCTATGCTTCCTGTCTTTGGCGTTCATTGGTGCTGTCGAGTCTTGCGTTGTTTCGCCTTCGCTGTGGTGGTGGTGTGTTTTGCCTGTGTTTGCTTTTTCCGTGTTCCTTTGTCCTGCTTGCCCTGTTTGCTTGTTGCGTCTGCTGCCTTGCGCTCTTTCCTTTTTGTTTGTCTTCTCATTCTGCGTTGTTCGCGCCGTCTTTTTCTTTGTCGTTTTTCCGCGCCACTTCTTTCTTTGGTTCCTCTTTTCTCTTCCTGCTGTTGATGTTCCTCTTTGCGTTTGGTGTCACTTGTTGTGCTTTTGTCTTTTCACATCTGCCTGTCAGTCGCGCTTTTCGTCCTGTGTTTCTTACCGTCCTATTTTTCTTTTCCAGCACTTCCACCGCCTGTTCACACTGCGCCCTGTCTCTGCCTTTCTCTTGTTGCTTTCGCGTTCGGTGCTTTGGCGTGTTGTTTTCCCCTTCCTCTTTACTGCGCACGTTTCGTTCGTCCGCGCCGTTTTGCCTGTTCCCGCGCTCTCTCTCTTGTCTCCTGTGACCTTTGTCGTTTTTGTTTTTCCTCCCCCGCACTTTTGTATCGTCATGTCGTGCGTCGCTCTTCTCTGAGTTGCGCTGCTCGCGTGTGCAAGTCTTTTCTTCGTCCTGCTTCGTGTTTTCGTGTGCTTGTGCGTGCGTTGTTCTTTCTGTTTTTTCTCCCTGTTGCCTTGTCCCTTTTTCCTCATGGCCTGACTGTTTTCTTTTCTGCGTTGTTTTCCCCTTGGACAGTGCTTCCCCTTATCCTGTGTGTTTCATTTCGTGGTGCGTGCGGATGTTTGAAAGTGCCCGTGCTTTGTGCGTCGTGGGTGTGCGTGCCCTTCTCGCATGCTGGCGGCGTGGTGGCGTGTTGCTCAGTCTGTGCGCTTTCCGCTATTTAGTGTGGCGCCGTGGCGTGTGTGTTCCTTCCTTCCTTCCCGTTGTCGCGTTGCGGCTGTGTCAGCTTGCTTTTCGGGCGATGCAGTGTTTGAGAGTGAGAGTGTGAGTGTGGGTGTGAGTGTGTTTGATTTCGTCTTCATCACTTTTCTGTTTTTTCCTTTCTTTTCTTCCGTGCTGCTTTCCTTCTCGCTCGCTTTCTTTGGCTGCGTCGTGTTTCCTGCGTTTCCTTTTTCTTTTCCGCGTTACGCGCTTCGCGTTTTTGTGCCAAAGTCCGACACCTGTGTTCGCAGCTGGCTGTTCGTTGTTTCTGCGCTTGTTCGTCTTCGTTCCTGCGGCTCGCTTTTGTGCGTACCTGTGTGTCCCCTGTGTCGGTGCTTGCTGTCTTTGTGCGCGCTGCTTACCCTTTCTGGTGCAAGTCACCCAAGGCGGCTCGCTTAAGTGCGGCTCGCTCAAGTGCGGCTCGCGCTCGCGGTTTTCGCGCCGACACAGAGGCCGAGCCACAGGCCGAGTGCGAACTTGTGTCGTCCTTCGTTGCGTGCGTGGTGTGCTGTGTCGCTTCGCGTGTTGCTGAGTGAAGTGTGCTCGTTGGCTGTTTCGTGTCTCGCTATTGGGTTCGTGTGCGTGTTCTTGCCTGTGCTCGAGCTTCCGCGTCCGCGTGCGGTCTCTGTTCCTTCTCCGTCTTTGCTCTGTGCTGCGTGCGGTGCGCGCTGAGCGTTTCGTGTTTTTTCGTCTGTGTCAGTTCTGTGTGTGTGCGCGTCTTGCAGCCTTTGCTTTGCGTGCTCGATTTCGTCGATGTGCTTTTTCGCGAGGTCGTATGCTGAGCGTGCAGCTCTGAATGCTTTTGTTGCGTTTCGGAGGGCGTCCATCCACGCGGTGTGCGTTTTGCCAGATTGCACCTCACTTGCGTAGCCGATGCACCCTGTGTCTGAGAGCTCGTCGAACCCTGCGCAGTTGCCGAGTGTGTGCTTTCCTCCGCCTCCGCTTTTCCGGTCTTGCAAGCTGTAGCGGAAGAGTGCGATGGCGTGTTCGTCTTCGCCGTCGTGGAAAGTTCTTGTCCCAGGCGGTTCGTGGCAGATTGCCGGATTTAGTTTGTCCCAGAGCTCCTTGACTGCGCTTGCAGAACCTTGGCTGCCTGTTGTTATCGTTGTGTCGCTGGGGTTTGCCCCGTTAACTGTGCACGGGTTTTTGCCAGAGGTGCCCGTGCAGAGGTAGACTGCGGTGGCCGCCAGGCACAGCTTTTCACTTTGCCCAGGTTGTCTCGACTGCTGCTGCCCTGTGGTGCTCCATGCCGCATCCTGTGTGCTGGCGTCTGGTGCGATCGCCGCCTGAGCCTTCTCGCTCGCCAACACCCTCTGCGTGTTGTACTCGTTGAAAGCTTTTATGGCGGCGCATGCGCGCGTCGCTGCTTTTGTGTTGCAAACGCCCTTTGCCTTGTCCTTCGTGATTTTCTCCTCTTCTGACCAGTTTCCGACGGCTGCTTGAGCGAGCCCTGCCACACTAGCGTTGCCTGAGTTCAGTGCCCATTGCCACGGCGCATCGTCGCCGCCGATGCCCATTGCCGCATTCAGAGCCGCAAAGAATTCCTGCGCCTTGTCCACCAATGCGTCGCGCTTCACAACCTCGGCGATTTGAACCAGGCTGCACACAACGCTGATGAACGGCATGTTCGCGCTCTTCTCCGCTGGTGCCGCGTCCGCGCATTGCCTCCACCCGAGTGCGAGCGCGACGACGCACGCAAGCAATATCGCTGCTTTGCGCATCCGCCTCTAACCCTTTTCTCTCCCCCCACGCGTCCCCGTTCCCGATCACCTATTGCACCTCCCGCGCCTCCTCATCGCCTTCAAGCTGTTCCCGCGAACGCCCTGCCCGGCGTCCCCGCAACTCGGTGGGCGCAAACCAGGTCCCGCTACCCCTGCCAAACAAAATATGCCCTTCACTGCTGCCATGCCCCGTCTTTCGTCGCCGCCCGAGAAGCGAGCTTCGTTTGTTGTTCTGACGCCCCCCTGGTTCGAGTCGCTTTTCCGACCCCCTTGCGCAGTCCTGCGTTGAGTGTCCGCTAGCGGCTGTCGCTTGCCTTGCTTGCCACGCGGTTCCCGTCACGCAACACCAAATGCACCGACGCCCGTTTTCTCCCGCCACTGTTGAAGTATTCCTGTCCGTTCGCGTAACGCCGAATGTGCTGCACCGCGCTCTTCGCTCAATGCCGCACACGGTCACAGCACGCACGCAGTGCTTCTGCTGTGCGTTCCGTTGTGTTGGCCATGGGCCGTTTCGTCCGCCCCGCCGCGTGTCGCCTTCATCCACACAGCCCGCCTCGAGCCCAAGCGTCGAGCCAAACACTCCGAGTAACGTCTCCTAGCACATCCGTTCTCTCATCCTCTCTGCTCACCTCCCACGCGCGACCTGCCAACGTCGTCGAACCGTCGATGCCTCGCCCCAAGCGCGCTTCCCCCCTGCCACGCGCGCCAACTCGACTGCCTTGCGTGCCTGAATTCGGGCTACACAGCGCGCCACTTTTGACTCCGCCTGGCCTCGCGGCGTTCCTTGTTCCCTCTTTCATTCTTCACTTCTGCCGCGCCACGGGCCTGTCCACGGTCTCCTAGGTCCTGCCGGTCCCTGCTTCACCGCCCTAAAAATAACGCTGATGAACATAACCAAACACACGTCCCCTTCACCTCCGTGCTGCTCACGTCCCGCGCGTGCGCAAGGAGATGCGTCACTACGCGAGAACCGTCCTGTGTCCGTCCTCGCGTTCCTGTTCGCCAAACGCTTTCCCGACCGGTCCACCGTCCGCAGGCCAACCGGGCTCGCACCGCTGCCTCCTCTCCGGCCGGTGGACACACGCCTGCTCCCTCTTACGCTACCATGTCCATCCTTTCTGTCCTTTTCTCCCTAGCGCCGTCCGCGGCGTTGGTTCCACTGGCACCACGCGCATCGGCCCAAACGTTGCGTTCCCACAACGCTGAGGGTCGACATTGGGCCTGGTCGCTCGCTCTTCGTGCGCGGCAGCCGCACCCAGAGTGCGTCGCACGCTCCGTGTCCTTCGCTAGCCCGCTGGTCAGTGCGCAGCCCGTCTATCGCCTTTCCGTCTAGCTCCGCAACGCGTCCGCGCTCCTTTCGACCATTACCTCCAGCCTGCTGCGGGCGCAATTCCTGTGCCGTGCTTCCGATCCCTCGCTCGCCACCCCGCGGCCCGTCTCGTCATCAGTGCAGTGGCACGGCCCAGCACGTGCGATTCGCGCCCGCCACTCACGCATGCGCAACTCCGCTCGTCGCCGCGCTTTCGCCTCCGCCTGTGGATAGGACTCGACATCGCTCGGGACGAGCGCCGGCGAGGAGGGCCCAACGCGCAACCGGCCACCTGCAACACCAGAGGATGGCTTGTCGCAGGCGGTCCTTGCGAGGCTCAGCGGGCCACTTCCGATTCGCACTCCGGCGCTTTCCGAAGGAACCAGAGGACGCCGACGGTGACGCGCGACATTGCGCCGGCCTAACGCCTAGCGCGTCGCTGCGCGTCGGACTGCGCCTTCTGTGGCCTGCGTCGTGCCCAGCTCCCCCTTACGCTCAGTGATGGCGGCAGACAGGCGACGGCAGTTCGGCCGCAACGCGCCGCTCGGAAGGTGGAGCGCATGCCGCGTCGCGCGCCCACAACTCCGCAGTCACTTTTTCCCTGGCGGAGCGCTGCACACGGCTCCCGCGCGAAATCTACGAGCATACACCTCGGCACCCCGGCGCCGCCGTAACCTGTCGCAGCGGAATCGCGAGGTGGTGGCGACGTGGATGCAAACACGCACGCCAGGCACATGGCACGTGAGAGACCGGCGTTGCGCTTCCTGTCAGCGAAAAAAGAGGGCGCGTGCCAAGCATAGCCTGTGTGACGCCGCGCTCGCCTCTGTCCCCGCACGTGCTGCGGGGCTCGCTGGCCGCCCCGGTCGCGCGCGTCCAGCTCGGCCCGGTCCATGCGTCGATCGCTTCGGTTCGGCAATGCGCACGCACGGGAGCGCGAAAGCGCGGTGGCCAGAACCGAGCTCGCAGGCACGTCGCCGACACCAACCAGGCTGGTTCGCCCTCACGGATGGCGGCTGCGGTACGTGCTCCCTGCACTCGTCGTCGTCACCTGCCGGAGAGCACAGCCACTCACATCTCCTCACGCCACATCGCGCGTCGCCCAAGGAGGCCTAACTGACACCCGCGTTCCATGCCCGCGCACCGCGCCGCCTGCGCCAGCGCGCAGTGGACACGCGTACTCTGTCGCACGAGTCCGGGTCGTCGACACTGGGGGCGCCGGCGCGTGTCGACAACAACGCTTCCCTTTCCCGAAAGAAGCCACCGCGGAAGGGCAACGCACGGTCGACGCGCGAAGGGCGGCGTGATTGCGCGCCACGCGCTCGGTTGGAGGCGAGTGACTTCCACCCACGTTCGCGACACGCGGGCGCAGGTGCGGCATAACGTGTCCGACTTGCCCGCGAGCGTCTCCCGCTGCGCTTTGACGCGACCCTGCTCCTGCGTGCGACCTCGTGCGGTCGCGACAGTTTCGAGGACAGAGACTGACAGCGAGTGCCGCGGTCGTTCCGGCAGACCACCTCTTGCAAGGCAGGTGGCTTGGCTGGGCACGTGCGTTCTCTTCGGCAACCGCCCGTATTGGGAGAAAGGTTTCGCTCCGGCACTTGTGCACGCGTGCGTGGGGCCAGCTCTGTGTCTTTTGTCACTGTCCGACTCGCTCGGCAAGAGACCACCGCGCAGAACGGGGTACGTAACCGAGCGGGAATTCGCGCGCGGGGATTGCATGGCGATTCAGTCCGGTCCGGTGGGTTGGTGACCGTGGCACCGCAGGCGAGCTGGCGGAGCCCGGACGGGACGCCTGTCCAAAAATGCGCCAGGCCCTAGGCACCTCACAGAATGGGTCGTCCGGTGCGGAAGTACGTACCCGTGCTGCGCTGACGACGTCGCTAGCTGCCCTCGACGCGGAACGCGACAGGCCGAGCGCACGGGCGTTGCATGCACGGGTGTGTCGACATGCGGCAACGCGCGGCGGGACGCGCTTACTGGCGTGGCCCAACGGAACGCAGTGGGAAGCAGCGCGTGTGCCACGACGCTGGTTGCAGGGGTGGTGACGTCCTCGGCACGCGGCGAGTGGCAACGACACAAACCGTGTGCGTCGGGAATGCGGGCAAAGCGCCAGCCAAAGCTGCGGCGGAGAGACGCGCGGACAACTGCGCTAGCTGCCACAGGACCTCTGCAACCGCATAGGACACGGCGCAGCAACGGTGGAGCGTGGATCTGTGGTGGGACACGGGAAGCTTTGGCCGGGCGCCACAATTGGCAACCACGCGGCTTTCTTTCGTACCAACCACACCCGGTTGTGCGCTAGGCGCGGCGTTGCCGTCGACCCGCCTTGTAGAGCCGCGCACGGGTCCATCTTCCTGCATCTTGCGGGCGCGGCGCGAAAGCAGAGCCCGGGCGCTGGGAGACGCGGCGCTGAGCAAGGACGCTTCACCTTTACACACAGTTAGAGCGGTGCGCGGCGAAGTGCGTGTCGAGCAGCAAGCTAGCACTGCAGAGCGAGGGCTTCGCAACAGAAAGCACGCCAAAGGCAAGCGCATGCGAGACGCGGAACATGCAGGCCGGGGAAGGACGACTGGAGGTTGCAGCCGTTTGCAACGCTGGATGCCACGCCGTCGCGCAAGCAGTGGTAGGAGACTAGGGAAACGCGCAACGCAGGTAACGCGAGCAACATGGAGAGCGCTATCAACAGTGGGACGCAGGGGAAAGAGCCCTGTACAGTGAGGGAATGTTGAGGAGAGCCTGTTTCGCAGTGAGGTGGAAGAAGGGGGACGGCTGGCCCGCACCACCGTGGCGCGAAAGTGCGGCCGTATGCAGACCCATGGCGGGTAAGGCACTGGGGTGAATTGCAGTGAAAGCCGTGCTAGGCTACGTGACAGGGAAACGGGTGACCTTGGTCGCCGCAAGGGGTTCCGTGAGCAGTTGCCGAGGGAAGGGACCGGCATGGCGGGGCCGCAAGCCGCGACAGGAGCAACTGCCTGGTGCGGATGGTGGACGAGCCGCACGAGCCACGGCCAACGGGGGGCTCAAGCCTGGCGCGTGGGTGGTGTGCTTTCGGCGAGGTGGAGCCGAGGGAAAGCGCCGGTTTGTTGGCCGGTCAGGGCCAACGATTCACGTTGTTTCGGGGGATCAGGCAGGGAGCACGAAAGGACGACGGCGATGTGCGCCCGTTTTTACGCGCGCGGAGGGTGGACGTTTTGTCTTGGGATGTTTGTGAGAGAGGGAAGACGAGAAGCGGAAAAGGGTGTTACAGGCAGGGAAGTGGAGCCGATGTGGTAAGGAAGCCGGGGAGACAGAAGTGAAGGGAGAGACGCATAGCGCCGAGGGGAAAGGGATCAGGCACGCAAGGTGACAGGGAAAGTGTGGAGCGCGAAGACACAGGGGGAAAGGGAATGAAGGGGGGAGGAGGGGCAGCGTGGGCCGTGGGTTAAGTAAGGAGAGAGGAGCGCGAAGATTGTGCAGCGGTGGGAAAGGACGGCAGTAGTACGCAGCGGTATGAGAGGAAAGGAAGGAACTGAGAAAGCGGAGGAAAGCGGAAAAGAAGTGGAGAAGCACAGAGCGGAGAGGTCGGGAGGGGGCCGATCGACAGGGTAGAGCGGTCTGCGTTTTGAACGCGAGAGGCCTGGAGGCAGAGACGCAACAGTGGTGGAAACGAAGGAAGGCAAGCAAGACACAGAACGAGGGCGCATCGAGCCGGAAGGTGCTGCGGGGCACGCGAGGCAGCAGGTAGAAAATGAGAATGTAGGTAAAAGGGGAAAGGGCGCGACCGTGTGAGACATGGCGAGGGAAGCACGTGCGGGGCAGGTCACGCAGGGCGACGGACCGTGGCCGGCCGTAACACGAAACGAGCGGAATGGGACAGGAAACGAAATGACAGGAAACAAGGGAGACGAAACGAGCAGGGGCAGAAGAATTGATGCACAGACGCGAAAAGTGAGCGCAGTCTTGCCGGATGCGCTGACGAGCCGTGAAGAACGAATGACGCAGGGAAGCATGAAGGAGGGGAAAGGGAGCGCCGCCAGTCACAGAGAAGACAATAGAGGAGGAGGGTGTGAGGATGAGGGGGCAACGCAGAGGAAGTGTGTGCCTGGAAGCGGGTCGCGGGGGGGGGGGAAGCAACGTGACAGTGGCTGATCAACAGTGACAAGCGCGCGTGTTGAGACGGGCCTGCTCAAAAGGTCGCTTGAAGGAAGGCTGCAAGCAAGTAGCGAAAGAAACAGCTGCAGCGTGAGGGCGAGGGGACGAAGCAAAGGGAGACGAGCAGGGTGACGCAGGTTTTCTTGACTCTAGACACTGAAAAAGAGGACTGGAGGAACATGGGAGAAGGAACAGAGGCAGAAAAAAAGAAAAGGCAAAAGAGGGTGACAGCGGAGGATCGAAGGAGCAAGAGGGGAGAACGGGCAGGTGAGTATGAAATGAAGGCAGGGAACAATGTTTGGGGGAGGCGGAGGAGCGAGGAGGCAAAGAGTTGGGACGGGCAGTGACGAGCGCGGAGCGTTTTTGGGGTGCTACGCTTAGGGGGCTTGGGCAGAGGGAAAAGGCCTGGCAGAGGTAACGAGGGAAATAGACACAAGGGGTGGTGGGGTCTGCGAGGCCATCGGGAGTGGCGTTTGACATATGGACGGCGAGCAGATGTAGGAAACGACATGAGAGACGACGAGGAACAAGGGTGGGGCTTCGCTGACGAGAATGCAGAAAGCCAGAGGGGGAGGAGAAGGACGAGGAAATGGAGGCCCGGCGCGGACGAAATGAAGGCGTGCCGTGGGAAAAGAAAGAGGAACGCGAAAGATGAAGGTGGGAGGTGCGGGTGGTCAAGGACCGATTTGCCATATAGAAAGGACGTCGGGAAGGTAGAGGGAAGAAGGGAGGGAACGTGGAACCGGGACGGAGGATTAGGATAGGCGGGGGCAGGTCCGGAGGCTACAGTTTTTTTAAGGTGAAGGCACAGAGGCGGCGGCTAGGGGGGAAAGGAACGGCAAGAAGACAGTGCGAGGTTTGGGGGCGGACCCAAAGAGGGGACATGGGACGAAAGTGAACCGGCAACAAAACGCAAGCGCCTGATAAGGCCCACCAAGCCGACTTCAGTGAAGAGAGAAGCGGAAGCGCACGTTCTGGGGTGGGGCAGGGGATACACAAGGTAAGCGAAAAAGGAGGTCAAAAGCAGGACAGAAGGCAGGGCCAACGGGCAGAACTAGAGGACGGGAAACGACAAAGTGTGGAAAAAGGGAGGTGAATCAATTGGTGCGCGCGACACGGACCGAGGTGCGCCAAATGTTTGACAGACAGGGCGGCACCGAGCGAAGAAGCGAGCGCAGGGCGGACAAGGAGGCGAGAGGCGGCAAAAGGGCGAAGACAACACAAGACAGCTGAAGGTTCGACAAAGATAGCGCGTGGGCGGCGGGGCCGACGACGAGGACAGCTGGATCGCAATAGAGGCGCAGCAAGCTGCGAGACTTTCGGAGACAGCATGAAAAGACGCAACAAGCGGAAAGCTTGACGCTTCTGTTGAGGGACAAGGCAGACGCGGAACCTCGGGAGCGATGAAGATAGGTTTTGAGCGATGAAAAGGATTTTTTCGCGCAGGCAGGGGAACGGAGCGAAAGGGGAGAGCCAACGGACGGAAGAGGAAGCCGCCTAGTTGCGCGGCGCACAAAAGACAGAGAGATAATTGGGTGAGGATGGTTGCGGCACACAGCGGTGCTCAAGGGTGTTGCCGTCGAGCAGAATTGGCAAGGAAGCAGCCGAAACACGTCTCGAGCAATGGGAACAGGAAACAGTGACGTGGGGGAGGAGGCAAGAACGGACAAGACAACTCTCATGTAAAAGAAAAGCATGCGCAGCAAGGAACGATAGCAGACGGCGGACAAGTGCCTTTTTTTTAGTTTGGCAACGCGACGGGAAAGTGTCGGCAAGGAAGCCACAGGACATCAAGAAGGAAGTCCGACGAACAGGAACTCAGCAATAAAAACATAGTGAGAGGTACAGGAACTGAAGGAAGAAAGAAAAAAGCAGATATAAGAAAAAGGAAAAAGGAAGAGGACGCTTCATCGATTGGACTTCCAAGGCGAAGAGACGCGAAACACGAGGTCGCTCCAGTCATAATTTTAAAACTTGCTTTTTCTTCTTGCGCTGAGGTTGACGTTGACGATGCGAAGCGAAACCTTTTGCGCGTTCACTTAAATTTAAAATTTTAAAGAATTAAAACGAAAAAAGGATATCGGTCGAAGAAAAAAAGGGGAAATCTTTTTTAAAAATTAATGTCCTCTGCTTTCTGTTTTTTTGCGTTTTGTTCGCGATGCTTTGACAGAAAATTTACTGATGAACTATTGTCGGCTTTTTTTTTGCCTCCACAAGAAGGGATGTTCATGTTCACATAAAGTCGCTTTAAAAGACGGGAAGCCGTGACAGAAAATAAAAGGTGACTAGTCGCATAAACGAATCTATTTTGCTGAAGTGCTGAGGCTCAATTTGTCTTTGCTACTCTTAATTTATTGCGCTTTGTTTGTGCGATGCCGACTACTTATTTATTATTTTAATTTCTCAGCATGGAAGTTAAGAGCGGAGTGATTATGTTTTTTTCAGTTGTTCCTTTTCTTCGTTGGCGCGCTTTGTTTTGTTTTTTGGACAGTGTTTGCTGCGAGTCTGTTTGTGAATGGTTTCGCTTGCGCGGGTCACTGAATCGCTTCGCTGTCCGCGTGTTTTCTTTTCGCGGCGCAAGACAGAGCGAGGATACTTGCCCTGTTTGTGCGCTTCTTGTTGAGCGCTTTGGTTTGTCCCTTTTTCCGCTGCGAAGGGCGTGGGGCTCGCAGGCGAGAAACCTTTTCAAAGACGAGGTGGGTTTCCCATTATTCTTTCTTTCTTCTTTCTTTTTCTTAGATGTTGCTTTGAAGCTTTGGCCCGGTGAATCTTACGCATCGTGTTTTTTCTTGAGTTTTGGTTGGCTTCGGAGCTGTATTTTCGTGGCGCTGCGTCTTTTTAATATCTCTTTCTCTGCTGTTTGCCATGGCGCGCAGCTTGGGGGCGACAAATGCCTGACGTCGTTTCTTTTGTTTTTTTTTCCGTTTTCTTTATTTTGTTTTCTTCGCAGTCCGTGCGCGAGACTCTGTGCGATGCTCTCTGCAACCGTAGCTTTCGTAGCGTTCGCTGCGATCGTTGCGGATGGGCTTTGTTCTGTTTTTTGTTCTACTTGCCTGGGTGCCTTCTTCCTATGTGTCGATTTCGCGCATGCCTTCTATTCGGCGAGCGTTGATGGTTGGATTGGCTGCCCGCCTTCCTCTTGTGGCGCAACGTTTGCGCACCGTTTTCTGAACACAAAAGGCGTGTTTTTTTAAAACAGGCGGCGAATCGCTGGTGCTTCGCTGCTTTCTTTTTCACTGAGCTGATTGCCTTTCTTGCTGCGCGCCGTGCGTTGAGACATTCGGGAGCGCGAAATATTTTCTTACCCGAAGCGGCAGGCGAGACAATCACATGACGTATCGCGCAACGACACAGAGAAAAGGCTACGCCAACGCTGAGCACTCGCCGCCGCGAACAGCGCAGAAAGGACCACCGCGCAGGTTCAAAAGGCATAGACGCAAGTCGAGGGAGGAAAAGGCGAAGGAACCGAGCAGCAAAAGCGATGCCGCCTATGTCGGCGGGCATGGCCCTTCCGCTCCTTTTTACCGCTGCCTCCTGCGCATGCGAAATCGCTCGCCTGCCGTGCTTTGCGTTCGTGCGCGGCCCGTCGTTTCGAGCAACCCAAAGACACGCAGACATCCAAGGGTTAAAAAATTCGAGTGCTGCGCGCCGTGCCCGTTCTCCGCCCTGCGCCGAGCGATTTGGCCAAAAAGGAAAAACGTGTCGTCACACATCAAAGGAAAGCAACAGGCAACAAAGATAAAAGGCCAAGAAAAGAAGAAAAAAATAAAAGAAAGGAAAAAGAAAAAAAAGGGCAAGGAAAAGAAAAAGAGAAAAAGGTAAGCCGACGCGCCGAGGCGAAGAGCGAAAAGCAAAACAAGGCAATGCGGGACAAAACAAACCTAAAGAAGGGCGTGACGTGCGATTTCGAAAGAACACCCTTCTTCAACAAAAGCGACTTGCCATTTTCTTGTCAAACACGCTTCTCCGTCCCTTCGCCTTTTTTTTTCTGTTGCTTTTTTTTTTGCGCTGCCTGCTTCCGGTGGTGTCCGCCAAATTCGTTTCTCGATAGTTCCCACCTTTCTCGATGCCCTTCCTCGCGTGCAAGCGTCACTTTCCCTGCCCAAAAAAACACGCAGCGACAAAACGATTAAGAGGGACCTTATGCCTTTTACTTTCCGCTGAGGCTGTGTCGTCGCTGTGTCTCCGAGTCTTGTCTTTTTTCGCCCTCCTTTTTTCTTTGTTTCTTGTCTCGTATTTGGGCCGCATCTTCGCCCGCGTCCTTTTTTGAAACAATAGCCGGCGCAGCACTCCCTAAGCAGCAAAGCGACAGAACAAATTTAAGCGTTAAAAATTTCTTATTTGTTGCGCAGCGCGTTGCTTGCTGAGCGATGTGTTTCTGTGCCTTGTTGCCGTTTTTCCATTCTGAGTCTTTTGTGTTTGCTGTTCTTTGTCCGTGCCTGTTTCGTGCCTCTTCGTGCGCATTCTGTTCCTGTGGCCGACTCGATGCTGTTGCGGGCAACTTGCGGCGACACTTTCTGTGTTGTCTTTCTTTGGCCTCTTCTTTTCCGTGCCTGTCGTGCGTGTTCGACCAAGCGGGCGAAGCTTTTAATCGTTCCGCGTCTTCTCCCCAGTTCCCTTTTTCTTTGTCCCTGACCTGTCCAATGTCCTTTTGCTTGCTTTGCCTTCTCCCTTTTGCTTTCGTGTGTTTCTTCTCGCTGTGTTTTCTGCGGTGCTGTGTCATTCTCTTGTTTTGTTTTTCTTTTTCTTTATTGCGCGCCTGCTGCTGTCGACTGGTGTGTGTTCCTTCTCCGTGCCCTTTTCGTCTGTATTGTCTTTCCCTTTTTTTTTTTTTTTGGTTTTTGTTTTTTTTGTTGTTGTTGCTTCTCGCGTTGTTTCTTTTCCCTTCCCCTGCCGTGTCGCGCGCGTCCGTTGGTGCTCGCTTCCACTGTGCTTCTTTCTTATTTTCCTTCCCTTTTTTTTGCTTTCCTGCTTCCTTTCGAATCACCTTTCGTGTTTCCTTCTGTGTGCCGTTGCACTTTGTTTGTTCTGCGGCGCGTTTCTGTTGCCTTTGTGTTGTTTTCTGTTCCTTTGTCAAAAAACGTCTGGTGGGTGTCTTTGTCTGCGCGCCGGTGTTTCTCTGCCTTATGTTTTCCTTCGTGTTTTCTCTGTCGCGTGTCGTTTCTTTATCCGCACTTCCGTTGTGCGTTGCCTCGCAAGTGGCGTTTTCTTTTTTGCTCTGTTCCTTGGCTTGCGTCCCTTGTATGGTTTGTTTCCTTCTCGTGTGTTTGTGTGCGACTGTTGTTTTTTTTCTTTTCCTTCTGTCTGGTGTGTGTTTTTTTCTTTGCATGACTGTGTCTGCCTCGCTGTGTCTCTTGGCCTTTTTTGCTTCTTACTGGCACTTTTCTGCTTTTGGCTTCTGATTGTTTGTTGTTTTCTCACCTGCTGCGCCTGGCCTTTGTTTCTTCGTTTTTCTTTTTTCTTTGACGCTGCTCACGGCTGCGCTTTGTTTCGCCTGCCTTGTCGGCGTGTCGCTTCCTTGGCCCTTTTCCCCTATGCTTCCTTTCTTTGGCGTTCATTGGTGCTGTCGAGTCTTGCGTTGTTTCGCCAGCGCTGTGGTGGTGGTGTGTTTTGCCTGTGTTTGCTTTTTCCGTGTTCCTTTGTCCTGCTTGCCCTGTTTGCTTGTTGCGTCTCCTGCCTTGCGCTCTTCCTTTTTTTCTTCTCATTCTGCGTTGTTCGCGCCGTCCTTTTCTTTGTCGTTTTTCCGCGCCACTTCTTTCTTTGGTTCCTCTTTTCTCTTCCTGCTGTTGATGTTCCTTTTTGCGTGCGGTGTCACTTGTTGTGCTTTTGTCTTTTCACATCTGCCTGTCAGTCGCGCCTTTTGTCCTGTGTTTCTTACCGTCCTATTTTTCTTTTCCAGCACTTCCACCGCCTGTTCACACTGCGCCCTGTCTCTGCCTTTCTCTTGTTGCTTTCGCGTTCGGTGCTTTGGCGTGTTGTTTTCCCCTACCTTTTTTCTGCGCACGTTTCGTTCGTCCGCGCCGTTTCGCCTGTTCCCCTGGTCTCTCTCTTGTCTCCTGTGACCTTTGTCGTTTTTGTTTTTCCTCCCCCGCACTTTTGTATCGTCATGTCGTGCGTCGCTCTTCTCTGAGTTGCGCTGCTCGCGTGTGCAAGTCTTTTCTTCGTCCTGCTTCGTGTTTTCGTGTGCTTGTGCGTGCGTTGTTCTTTCTGTTTTTTCTCCCTGTTGCCTTTCCCTTTTTCCTCATGGCATGACTGTTTTCTTTTCTGCCTTGTTTTCCGCTTGGACAGTGCTTCCCCTTATCCTGTGTGTTTCATTTCGTGGTGCGTGCGGATGTTTGAAAGTGCCCGTGCTTTGTGCGTCGTGGGTGTGCGTGCCCTTCGCGCATGCTGGCGGCGTGGTGGCGTGTTGCTCAGTCTGTGCGCTTTCCGCTATTTAGTGTGGCGCCGTGGCGTCTGTGTTCCTTCCTTCCTTCCCGTTGTCGCGTTGCGGCTGTGTCAGCTTGCTTTTCGGGCGATGCAGTGTTTGAGAGTGAGAGTGTGAGTGTGGGTGTGAGTGTGTTTGATTTCGTCTTCATCACTTTTCTGTTTTTTCCTTTCTTTTCTTCCGTGCTGCTTTCCTTCTCGCTCCGCTTTCTTTGGGCTGCGTCGTGTTTCGTGCGTTTCCTTTTTCTTTTCCGCGTTACGCGCTCCGCGTTTTTGTGCCAAAGTCCGACACTTGTGTTCGCAGCTGGCTGTTCGTTGTTTCTTTGCTTGTTCGTCTTCGTTCCTGCGGCGCGCTTTTGTGCGTACCTGTGTGTCCCCTGTGTCGGTGCTTGCTGTCTTTGTGCGCGCTGCTTACCCTTTCTGGTGCAAGTCACCCAAGGCGGCTCGCTTAAGTGCGGCTCGTTGCGCCCGCGCTCTCGGGTTGCGCGCCGACACAGAGGCCGAGCCACAGGCCGAGTGCGAACTTGTGTCGTCCTTCGTTGCGTGCGTGGTGTGTTGTGTCGCTTCTCGTGTTGCTGAGTGAATTGTGCTCGTTGGCTGTTTCTGCGCGCTCTACTGGGTTCGTGTCTGTGTTTTTGCCTGTGCTCGAGCTTCCTTGCCCGGCTGCGGTGCCTGTACCTTCTCCGCTTTTGCGCTGTGCTGCGTGCGCGGCGCGCTGAGCGTTTCGTGTTTTTTCGTCTGTGTCAGTTCTGTGTGTGTGCGCGTCTTGCAGCCTGTGCTTTGCCTGCTCGATTTCGTCGATGTGCTTTTTTGCGAGGCCGTATGCTGACAGTGCAGCTCTGAGTGCTTTTGTTGCGGTGCGGAGGTTGTCCATCCACGCGGTGTGCGTTTTGCCAGATGCCACGTCACTTGCGTAGCCGATGCAACCTGTGTCTGCGGCCTCGTTGAAGTTGGCGCAGTGGCCGAGTGTGTGTTTTCCGGTGTTTGCTGTTTTCCTCTGTCCTGCAAGCTGTTTCGGAAGAGTGCGATGTCGTGTTCGTCTTCGCCGTTGTGGAAAGTTCTGTCCTCAGTCGGTGCGTGGCAGACTGCCGGATTAAGTTTGTCCCAGAGGCCCTTGACGCCGCTTGCAGAACTTTGGCTTCCTGATGTTATTGCGCTGCCGCTGGGGTTTGCCCCTCCGACTGTGCACGGGTTGCCGCTAGAGGCGCCCGTGCAGAGGTAGACTGCGGTGCCAGCCAGGCACAGCTTTTTACTGGCTGCTGGTTTCCTTGATTCCTCTTGGCCTGTCGTGCTCCATGCCGCTTCCTGTTTGTCGGCGTCTGGTGCGATCGCCGCGTCAGCGTCTCCTGCGCTCTTTGCCCTCTGCGTGTTGTATTCGTTGAAAGCCTTTATGGCGGCGCATGCGCGCGTGTCTGCTTGTGTGCTGCAAACGTCCTCCGCTTTGTCCTTCGTGATTTTCTCCTCTGCTGACCAGTTGCCGATGGCTGCTTGAGCGAGCCGTGCCAGCCTAGCGTTGCCTAAGTTCAGTGCCCATTGCCAAGGCGCATCGTCGCGCCCGATGCCCATTGCCGCATTCAGAGCCGCAAAAAATTCCGTCCCCTTTTCCACCAATGCGTCTCGCGTCACAACCTCGGCGATTTGAACCAGGTTGCACACAATGCTGATGAGCGGCATGTTCGCGCCCTTCACCGCTGCTGTCGCGTCCGCGCATTGCCTCCACCCGATTGCGAGCGCGACGACGCACGCAAGCAATATTTCTGTGTTGCGCATCCACCTCTAACCCTTGTCTCTCCCCCCCACGCGTCCCCTTGCCCGATCACCTATTGCATCTCCCGCGCCTCATCGCCTTCAAGCTGTTCCCGCGAACGCCCTGCCCGGCGTCCCTCCAACTCGGTGAGCGCAAACCAGGTCCCGCTACCCCTGCCAAACAAAATATGCCCTTCACTGCGCCCATGCCCCTCCTTGCGTCGCCGCCCGAGAAGCGTGCTGCGTTTGTTGTTCTGGCGCCCCCTGGTGCGAGTTGCTTTTCCGACCCCCTTGCGCAGTCCTGCGTTGAGTGTCCGCTAGCGGCTGTCGCTTGCCTTGCTTGCCACGCGGTTCCCGTCACGCCACACCAAATGCACCGACGCCCGTTTCCTCCCGCCACTGTTGAAGTACTCCTGTCCGTTCGCGTAACGCCGAATGTGTTGCACCGCGCGCTTCGCTCAACGCCGCACACGGTCACAGCACGCTCGCAGTGCTTCTGCTGCGCGTTCCGTTTTGTTGGCCATTGGCCGTTTCGTCCGCCCCGCCGCGGTTCGCCTTCATCCACACAGCCCGCCTCGAGCCCAATCGTCGAGCCAAACACTCCGAGTAACGTCTCCTAGCACATCCGTTCTCTCATCCTCTCCGCTCACCTCCCCCGCGCGACCTGCCAACGTCGTCGAACCGTCGATGCCTCGCCCCAAGCGCGCTTCCCCTTTGCCACTTGCGCCAACTCGACTGCCTTGCGTGCCTGAATTCGGGCTACACAGCGCGCCACTTTTGACTCCGCCTGGCCTCGCGGCTGCCCTTGTTCCCTCTTTCATTCTTCACTTCTGCCGCGCCACGGGACTGTTCACGTCCTCCTAGGTCGTGCCGGTCCCTGCTTCACCGCCCTAAAAATAACGCTGATGAACATAACCAAACACACGTCCCCTTCACCTCCGTGCTGCTCACGTCCCGCGCGTGCGCAAGGAGATGCGTCACTTCGCGAGAACCGTCCTGTGTCCGCCCTCGCGTTCCTGTTCGCCAAACGCTTTCCCGACCGGTCCACCGTTCGCAGGCCAACCGGGCTCGCACCGCTGCCTCCTCTCCGGCCGGTGGACACACGCGTGCTCCCGCTTACGCTACCAGTTCCATCCTTTCTGTCCTTTTCCCCCGAGCGCCGTCCCTGGCGTTGGTCCCACTGGCACCACGCGCATCGGCCCAAACGTTGCGTTCCCACAACGCTGAGGGTCGACATTGGGCCTGGTCGCTCGCTCGTCTTGCGCGGCAGCCGCACCCAGAGTGCGTCGCACGCTCCCCGTTCTTCGCTAGCCCGCTGGTCAGTGCGCAGCCCGTCTCTCGCCTTTCCGTCTAGCTCCGCAACGCGTCCGCGCTCCTTTCGACCATTACCTCCAGCCTGCTGCGGGCGCAATTCCTGTGCCGTGCTTCCGATCCCTCGCTCGCCACCCCGCGTCCCGTCTCGTCATCAGTGCAGTGGCACGGCCCAGCACGTGCGATTCGCGCCCGCCACTCACGCATGCGCAACTCCGCTCGTCGCCGCGCTTTCGCCTCCGCCTGTGGATAGGACTCGACATCGCTTGGGACGAGCGCCGGCGAGGAGGGCCCAACGCGCAACCGGCCACCTGCCAACACCAGAGGATGGCTTGTCGCAGGCGGTCCTTGCGAGGCTCGGCGGGCCACTTCCGATTCGCACGTCGGCGCTTTCCGAAGGCACCAGAGGACGCCGACGGTGACGGGCGACATTGCGCCGGCCTAACGCCTAGCGCGTCGCTGCGCGTCGGACTGCGCCTTCTGTGGCCTGCGTCGTGCCCAGCTCCCCCTTACGCTCAGTGATGGCGGCAGACAGGCGACGGCAGTTCGGCCGCAACGCGCCGCTCGGAAGGTGGAGCGCATGCCGCGTCGCGCGCCCACAACTCCGCAGTCACTTTTTCCCTGGCGGAGCGCTGCACACGGCTCCCGGGCGAAATCTACGAGCATACACCTCGGCACCCCGGCGCCGCCGTAACCTGTCGCAGCGGAATCGCGAGGTGGTGGCGACGTGGATGCGCACACGCACGCCAGGCACATGGCACGTGAGAGACCGGCGTTGCGCGCGCTGTCAGCGAAAAAAGAGGGCGCGTGCCAAGCATAGCCTGTGTGACGCCGCGCTCGCCTTCGTCCCCGCACGTGCTGCGGGGCTCGCTGGGTGCGTCGGTCGCGCGCGTCCAGCTCGGCCCGGTCCATGCGTCGATCGCTTCGGTTCGGCAGTGCGCACGGACGGGAGCGCGAAAGCGCGGTGGCCAGAACCGAGCTCGCAGGCACGTCGCCGACACCAACCAGGCTGGTTCGGCCTCACGGATGGCGGCTGCGGTACGTGCTCCCTGCACTCGGCGTCGTCACCTGCCGGAGACAACAGCCACTCACATCTCCTCACGCCACATCGCGCGTCGCCCAAGGAGGCCTAACTGACACCCGCGTTCCATGCCCGCGCACCGCGCCGCCTGCGCCAGCGCGCAGTGGACACGCGTACTCTGTCGCACGAGTTCGGGTCGTCGACACTGGGGGCGCCGGCTCGTGTCGACAACAACGCTTCCCTTTCCCGAAAGAAGCCACCGCGGAAGGGCAACGCACGGTCGACGCGCGAAGGGCGGCGTGATTGCGCGCCACGCGCTCGGTTGGAGGCGAGTGACTTCCACCCACGTTCGCGACACGCGGGCGCAGGTGCGGCATAACGTGTCCGACTGTCCCGCGCGCGTCTCCCGCTGCGCTTTGGCGCGACCCTGCTCCTGCGTGCGACCTCGTGCGGTCGCGACAGTTTCGAGGACAGAACCTGACAGGGAGTGCCGCGGTCGTTCCGGCAGACCACCTCTTGCAAGGCAGGTGGCTTGGCTGGGCACGTGCGTGCTTTTCGGCAACCGCCCGTATTGGGAGAAAGGTTTCGCTCCGGCACTTGTGCACGCGTGCGTGGGGCCAGCTCTGTGTCTTTTGTCACTGTCCGACTCGCTCGGCAAGAGACCGCCGCGCAGAACGGGGTACGTAACCGAGCGGGAATTCGCGCGCGGGGATTGCATGGCGATTCAGTCCGGTCCGGTGGGTTGGTGACCGTGGCGCCGCAGGCGAGCTGGCGGAGCCCGCACGGGACGCCTGTCCAAAAATGCGCCAGGCCCTAGGCACCTCACAGAATGGGTCGTCCGGTGCGGAAGTACGTACCCGTGCTGCGCTGACGACGTCGCTAGCTGCCCTCGACGCGGAACGCGACAGGCCGAGCGCACGGGCGTTGCATGCACGGGTGTGTCGACATGCGGCAACGCGCGGCGGGACGCGCTTACTGGCGTAGCCCAGAGGAACGCAGTGGGAAGCACCGCGTGTGCCACGACGCTGGTTGCAGGGGTGGTGACGTCCTCGCCACGCGGCGAGTGGCAACGACACAAACCGTGTACGTCGGGAATGCGGGCAAAGCGCCAGCCAAAGCTGCGGCGGGGAGACGCGCGGACAACTGCGCTAGCTGCCACAGAGCCTCTGCAACCGCATAGGACACGGCACAGCAACGGTGGAGCGTGGATCTGTGGTGAGACACGGGAAGCTTTGGCCGGGCGCCAGCATTGGCAACCACGCGGCTTTCTTTCGTACCAACCACACCCGGTTGTGCGCTAGGCGCGGCGTTGCCGTCGACCCGCCTTGTAGAAACGCGCACGGGTCCATCTTCCTGCATCTTGCGGGCGCGACGCGAAAGCAGAGCCCGGGCGATGGGAGACGCGGCGCTGAGCAAGGACGCTTCACCTGCACACACAGTTAGAGCGATGCGCGGCAAAGTGCGTGTCGAGCAGCAAGCTAGCACTGCAGAGCGAGGGCTTCGCAACAGAAAGCACGCCAAAGGCAAGCGCATGCGAGACGCGGAACATGCAGGCCGGGGAAGGACGACTGGAGGTTGCAGCCGTTTGCAACGCTGGATGCCACGCCGTCGCGCAAGCAGTGGTAGGAGACTAGGGAAACGCGCAACGCAGGTGACGCGAGCAACATGGAGAGCGCTATCAGCAGTGGGACGCAGGGGAAAGAGCCCTGTACAGTGAGGGAATGTTGAGGAGAGCCTGTTTCGAAGTGAGGTGGAAGAAGGGGAACAGCTGGCCCGCACCACCGTGGCGCGAACGTGCGGCCGTATGCAGAGCCATGGCGGGTAAGGCACTGGGGTGAATTGCGATGAAAGCCGTGCTAGGCTACGTGACGGGAAAACGGGTGACCTTGGTCGCCGCAAGGGGTTCCGTGAGCAGTTGCCGAGGGAAGGGACCGGCATGGCGGGGACGCAAGCCGCGACAGGAGCAACTGCCTGGTGCGGATGGTGGACGAGCCGCACGAGCCACGGCCAACGGGGGGCTCAAGCCTGGCGCGTGGTTGGTGTGCTTTAGGCGAGGTGGAGCCGAGGGAGACAGCCGGTTTGTTGGCCGGAAAGGGACGACGATTCACGTTGTTTCGGGGGATCAGCGAGGGAGCACGAAAGGACGGCGGCGATGTGCGCCCGTTTTTACGCGCGCGGAGGGTGGACGTTTTGTCTTGGGATGTTTGTGACAGAGGGAAGACGAGAAGCGGCAAAGGGTGTTACAGGCAGGGAGGAGGAGCCGATGTGGTAAGGAAGCCGGGGAGACAGAAGTGAGGGGGCAGACACATGGCCCCGAGGGGAAAGGGGACAGGCACGCAAGGTGACAGGGAAAGTGTGGAGCGCGAAGACACAGGGGGAAAGGGAATGAAGGGGGGAGGAGGGGCAGCGTGGGCCGTGGGTTAAGTAAGGAGAGTGGACAACGAAGATTGTGCAGCGATGGGAAAGGACGGAAGTAGTACGCAGCGGTATGGGAGGAAAGGAAGGAACTGAGAAAGCGGAGGAAGGAGGCAGAGAAGTGGAGGACAGCGGAGCGGAAAGGTCGGGAGGGGGCCGATCAACAGGGTAGAGGCGGTCTGCGTTTTGAACGCGCGAGGCCTGGAGGCAGAGACGCAGCAGTGGTGGAAACGAAGGAAGGCAAGCAAGACACAGCACAGTGGCGCATCGCGCCGGCAGGTGCTGCGGGGCAGGCGAGAAACAAGGACGAAAATGAGAATGTAGGTAAAAGGGGAAAGGGCGCGACCGTGTGAGCCATGGCGGGGAAAGCACGTGCGGGCAAGGTCACGCAGGGCGACGGACCGTGGCCGGCCGGAACACGAAAGGAGCGGAATGGGACAGGGGACGAAATGACAGGAAACAAGGGAGACGAAAACGGACAGGGGCAGAAGAATTGATGCACAGACGCGAAAAGTGACCGCAGTCTTGCCGGGAGCGCTGACGAGCCGTGAAGAACGAATGACGCAGGTAAGCATGAAGGAGGCGAAAGGGCGAGACGCCAGTCAGAGAGAAGAAAATAGAGGAGGAGGGTGTGAGGATGAAGGGGCAACGCAGAGGAAGTGTGTGCCTGGAAGCGGGCCGCGGGGAGGGGGGAAGCAACGTGCCAGTGGATGATCAACAATGACAAGCGCGCGTGTTGAGAAGGGCCTGCTCAAAAGGTCGCTTGAAGGAAGGCTGCAAGCAGGTAGCGAAAGAAACAGCTGCAGCGTGAGGGCGAGGGGACGGCGCAAAGGGAGACGAGCAGGGTGACGCAGGTTTTCTTGACTCTAGACACTGAAAAAGAGGACTGGAGGAAAATGGGCGAGGGAAAAGAGGCAGAAAAAAAGAAAGGGCAAAAGAGGGTGACAGCGGAGGATCGAAGGAACACGAGGGGAGGACGAGCAGGTGAGTATGAAATGAAGCAGGGAACAATGTTTGGGGGAGGCGGAGGCGTGAGGAGGCAAAGAGTTGGGACGGGCAGTGACGAGCGCGGAGCGTTTTTGGGGTGCTACGCTTAGGGGGCTTGGGCAGAGGGAAAAGGCGGAGACCTGGCAGAGGTAAAGAGGGAAATAGCCACAAGGGGTGGTGGGGTCTGCGGAGCCATCGGGAGTGGCGTTTGAGATATGGACGGCGCGCAGATATAGGAAACGACATGAGAGACGCCGAGGAACAAGGGTGGGGCTTCGCTGACGAGAATGCAGAAAGCCAGAGGGGGAGGAGAAGGGACAGGAAATGGAGGCCCGGCGCGGACGAAATGAAGGCGTGCCGTGGGAAAAGAAACAGGAAAGCGAAGGATGCGGGTGGGAGGTGCGGGTGGTCAAGGCACGATTTGCCATATAGAAAGGGCGTCGGGAAGGTAGAGGAAAGAAGGGAGGGAACGTGGGACCGGACCGGCAGATTAGGATAGGCGGGGGCAGGTCCGGAGGCTACAGTTTTTTTAAGGTGAAGGCACAGAGGAGGCGGCTAGGGGGGAAAGGGCCGGCAAGAAGACAGTGCGAGGTTTGGAGGCGGACCCAAAGAGGGACCATGGGACGAGAGTGAACCGGCAACAAAACGCTAGCGCCTGATAAGGCCCACCAAGCCGACTTCAGTGAAGAGAGAAGCGGAAGCGCACGTTCTGGGGAGGCAGGGGATACACAAGGTAAGCGAAAAAGGAGGTCAAAGGCAGGACAGAAAGCAGGGCCGACGGGCAGAACTAGAGGACGAGAAACGACACAGTGTGGAAAAAGGGAGGTCAATCAATTGGTGCGCGCGACACGGACCGAGGTGCGCCGCATGGACAGACAGGGCGGCACCGAGCGAAGAAGCTAGCGCAGGGAGGAGCAGGAGGCGAGAGGCGGCAAAAGGGCGAAGACAACACAAGACAGCTGAAGGTTCAGCAGGACTAGCGCGTGGCCGGCGGAGCCGACGAAGAGGACAGCTGGATCGCAATAGAGGCGCAGCAAGCTGCGAGACTTTCGGAGACAGCATGAAAAGACGACACAAGCGGAAAGCTTGACGCTTCTGTTGAGGGACGAGGCAGACGCGGAACCTCGGCAGCGATGAAGATAGGTTTTAAGCGATGAAAAGGATTTGCTGGCGCAAGCAGGGGAACGGACCGCAAGGGTGGAGCCACCGGATAGAAGAGGAAGCCGCCTAGTTGCGCGGCGCACGAGAGAGACAGAGATAGTTGGGTGAGGATGGTTGCAGCACACAGCGGTGCTCAAGGGTGTTGTCGTCGAGCAGA
Organism: Trypanosoma vivax; assembly: GCA_021307395.1. Classification (NCBI taxonomy): domain Eukaryota; phylum Euglenozoa; class Kinetoplastea; order Trypanosomatida; family Trypanosomatidae; genus Trypanosoma; species Trypanosoma vivax. Next base: position 2,988 of record SOPI01000546.1, on the reverse strand, counting down.
TTTGGCCGGGAAGCAGCCGAAACACGTCTCGCGCAATGGGAACAGGAAACAGTGACGTGGGGGAGGAGGCAAGAAGAGGGAAGACAACTCTCATGTAAAAGAAAAGCGTGCGCAACAAGGAACGATAGCAGGAGGCGACAAGTGCCTTTTTTTAAGTTTGGCAACGCGACGGGAAAAAGTCAGCAAGGAAGCCACAGGAAATCAAGAAGGACATCAGACAAACAGGAACTCAGCAATAAAAACATAGTGAGAGGTAAAGGAAATGAAGGAAGAAAAAGCAGATATAAGAAAAAGGAAAAAGGAAAAGGCCGCTTCATCGATTGGACTTCCAAGGCGAAGAAGCGAGAAACACGAGGTCGCTACCAGTCATAATTTTAAAACTTGCTTTTTCTTCTTACGCTGACGCTGACGTTGACGAAGCGAAGCGAAACCTTTTGCGCGTTCACTTAAATTTAAAATTTTAAAGAATTAAAACGAAAAAAGGATATCGGTTGAAGAAAAAAAGGGGAAATCTTTTTTTAAAATTATTGTCCTCTGCTTTCTGTTTTTTTGCGTTTTGTTCGCGATGGTTTGACAGAAAATTTACTGATGAACTATTGTTGGCTTTTTTTTTGCCTCCAAAAGGAGGGATGTTCATGTTCACATAAAGTCGCTTTAAAAGATGGTAAGACGTGACAGAAAATAAAAGGTGACTAGTCGCATAAACGAATCTATTTTGCTGAGTTGCTGAGGCTCAATTTTTCTTTGCTACTCTTAATTTATTTTGCTTTGTTTGTACGATGCCGACTACTTATTTATTATTTTAATTTCTCAGCATGGAAGTTAAGAGCGGAGTGTTTATGTTTTTTTCAGTTGTTCCTTTTCTTCGTTGGCGCGCTTTGTTTTGTTTTTTGGACAGTGTTTGCTGCGATTCTGTTTGCGAATGGTTTCGCTTGCGCGGGTCACTGAATCGCTTCGCTGTCCGCGTGTTTTCTTTTCGCGGCAAAAGACAGAGCGAGGATACTTGCCCTGTTTTTGCTTTTCTTGTTTGAGCGCTCTGGTGTGTCTTCTTTTCCGCTGCGAAGGGCGTGGGGCTCGCAGGCGAGAAACCTTTTCAAAGACGAAGTTGGTTTCCCATTATTCTTTCTTTCTTCTTTCTTTTTCTTAGATGTTGCTTTGAAGCTTTGGCCCGGTGAATCTTACGCTCCGTGTTTTTTCTTGAGTTTTGGTTGGGTTCGGAGCTGTGTTTTCGTGGCGCTGCGTCTTTTTAATATCTCTTTCTCTGCCGTTTGCCTCGGCGCGCAGCTTGGGGGCGGCAAATGCCTGACGTCGTTTCTTTTGTTTTTTTTCTGTTTTCTTTATTTTGTTTTCTGCGCAGTCCGTGCGCGAGACTCTGTGCGATTGTCTCTGCAACCGTAGCTTTCGTAGCGTCTGCTGCGATCGTTGCGGATGGGCTCTGTTCTGTTTTTTGTGCTACTTGCCTGGGTGCCTTCTTCCTATGTGTCGATTTCGCGCATGCCTTCTATTCGGCGAGCGTTGATGGTTGGCTTGGCTGCCCGCCTTCCTCTTGCGGCGCAACGTTTGCGCACCGTTTTCTGAACACAAAAGGCGTGTTTTTTTAAAACAGGCGGCGAATCGCTGGTGCTTCGCTGCTTTCTTTTTCACTGAGCTGATTGCTTTTCTTCCTTCGCGCCGCGCGTTGAGACATTCGTGAGCGCGAAATATTTGCGTACCCGAAGCGGCAGGCGAGACAATCACATGACGCAACGCAACACGACACAACGAAAAGGATACGCCACCGCTGAGCACTTGCCGCCGCGAACAGCATCGCAAGGCGCACCGCGCAGGTTCAAAAGGCATAGACGCAAGTCGAGGGAGAAAAAGGCGAAGGACCCGAGACGCAAAATCGATGCCGCCTATGTCGGCGGGCATGGCCCTTCCGGTCCTTTTTTCCGCTTCCTCCTGCGCATGCGAAATCGCTCGCCTGCCGTGCTTTGCGTCTGTGCGCGGCCCGTCGTTTCGAGCAACCCAAAGACACTCAGACATCCAAGGGTTAAAAATTTGAGTGCTGCGCGCCGTGGCCGTTCTCCGCCTTGCGCCGAGCGATTTGGCCGAAAAGGAAAAACGTGTCGTCACACATCAAAGGAGAGCACCAGCAACAAAGATAAAAGGCAAAGAAAAGAAGAAAAAAATAAAAGAAAGAAAAGAAAAAAAAAGGGCAAGGAAAAGAAAAAGAGAAAAAGGTAAGCCGACGCGTCGAGGCGGCGAGCGAAAAGCAATGCAAGGCAATGCGGGAAAAAACAAAGCTAAAGAAGGGCGTGACGTGCGATTTCGAAAGAACACCCTTCTTCAACAAAAGCGCCTTGCCATTTTCTTGTCAAACACGCTTCTCCGTCCCTTCTCCTTTTTTTTTCTGTTGCTTTTTTTTTTTGCGCTGCCTGCTTCCGGTGTTGTCCGCCAAATTCGTTTCTCGCTAGTTCCCACCTTTCTCGATGCCCTGCTCGCGTGCAAGCGTCACCTTCCCTGCCCAGAAAAACACGCAGCGACAAAACGAGCAAGAGGGACCTTATGCCTTTTACTTTCCGCTGAGGCTGTGTCGTCGGTGTGTCTCCGATTCTTGTCTTTTTTCGCCCGTCTTTTTTCTTTGGATCTTGTCTCGTCTTTGGGCCGCATCTTCGCCGCGTCCTTTTTTGAAACAATAGGCCGGCGCAGCACGCCCTAAGCAGCAAAGCGACAGAACAAATTAAAGCGTTAAAAATTTCTTATTTGTTGCGACGCGCGTTGCTTGCTGAGCGATGTGTTTCTGTGCCTTGTTGCCGTTTTTCCATTCTGAGTCTTTTGTGTTTTCTGTTCTTTGTCCGTGCCTGTTTCGTGCCTCTTCGTGCGCATTCTGTTCCTGTGGACGACTCGATGCTGTTGCGGGCAACTTGCGGCGACACTTTCTGTGTTGTCTTTCTTTGGCTTCTTCTTTTCCGTGCCTGTCGTGCCTGTTCTTCCAAGCGGGCGAAG